>JABUQX010001231.1:7500-22500 GCA_015478945.1 Trachelipus rathkii
AAAAATTAAAAAAAAAAAAAAAAAATAAAAAACGTTAAAAAAACTTTTTGTTTTTAATTATAAACTTAAAATTTTACGTTTTTAATATAAATGCTACAGCCTCTAGAGCCTCCTGAGCCTCTTGAGCCTCTTGAGCCCCCAGATCCCCATCCTCCCCCGATCCTCCAGAGCCTCCAGAGCCTCCCAGCCTCCCCAGCCTCACGCAGCCTCCGCCCAGCCTTACGACCCTACTCCGAATCTACTGATCTAATGTGATTCATTATCATTTTTGTATAACAATAACACAAGAACTTTCATTTATTTTTGTTTTAAAAGCTTTAAACAGTTTGTTTTTTTACTAAAATTTTTAAGCTTGTCATATTTAATAAATTAAGAAATTTGTGTTTTTACGTACCCCTAAAACTGTAAATCAGTAAAATCAAACTATCAACCTCCCCCCCCCTACCCCAATCCTGGATATTTTTAACATTAACATAGTAATATTTAAACAAAATTTTATCTAACCATTAGTCTGTTTTATATACTGACCCATGAATATATGCTAACGTAACAAAGTTTTTCAACATCAAATAAAGCAAACCGCATCACGCTGAACTACGAAATATAATTACACTCATAAACCTAACCATCTTAAACATGGATTAACAGCTTACATTAACAAAGTTCCATACTTAACAAACAGTATAATAACTAACATTGAATTGCAGACGTAAACCTACTTCACACTTTTCTACATATCCACGATATTTTACATTAACATAGTAACATTTAACAAAAATTTATCACAATCTTGTGTAATTATCATACTGATCAATGAATATATACTAGCGTAACAAAGTTTTCACATCAATAAAGCAAACATAGCATCAATTAAACTATGAATATAATGTACAATGACAAAACCTAACATACCTTACGCTCGAATAAACTGCTAACAATAACAAAGTTCCATATTTAACAACACTAAAGTAACTAACATTGCATACAGAACGAACAGATACGAAGCTGATGCGGAAAATATTCATTTAACAAATCAGTAGCACGCTGTGATTGTTTATTTATTTATTTATTTTTCAAATTTTTAATTTCATTTCTTTAAAACTTTTTGTTCTTAAAAAACTTTTATTTGTTTTTAAATTTCATTTCTTTAAAACTTTTTGTTTTTAAAAAACTTTTATTTATTTTTAATTTTTTTCTTTAAAACTTTTTATTTATTTTTAATTTTTTTCTTTAAAACTTTTTATTTTTAAAAAACTTTTAACTTTATTTCTTTAAAACTTTTTTATTTTTTTAAAAAAAAACTTTTAATTTTAACTTTATTTCTTTAAAATTTTTTGTTTTTTACTAAAAATTTTATTCTTTTTATGTTTATAACGTAAAAAATTTACATTTTCACATACACTAAAACAGTAAATCAGTAAATCAAACCATCCTATCCTATCATCCCCACCTCATCCATGATATATAGATCTATTGATCTATTAGGATAACAGCTGACATAACAAAGTTTTATCTCCGTTAAAGTTAAACTACGAATATAAAATACTTAACACACAGCAGCCAGTAACGAATAAAATAGCCCATCATTAGCATCTTAACCAATAAAGTTCCCATGAGGGGAAGTAAAACAAGTTTATCATTTTTTTATTGGCATTATAATTTTCAATGAAAGAGCATTAATAAATACAATAAAAAGCATAGTTTTATTTTAAACATATTAACTCATCTAATCAAGGGTCTGAGGTGATTCGTATTGTATTTGAGTGCGAGTTCGATAACATTCCTCTTCCAGATATTCAAATACCCTTTTGAAAGGATGATGAGTATAAAACAATAGCCGCTTATGCATTAATCCATTCTTCGGCATACACGGATTCACTAGTAGCAAGTCTCTCGTTGTTCCAAGAGAGAAGTAAACCGTGTCCTGGCTTGATAGTTGTTAACCGCACTCCTGTATAATTGCATTATATGGTAAACCACTGTTTCATTGTAAATTTCGTAGATTACACATACCGTGAGGTAATATGAAATTTCAAGTCTTTCGAGTATCGTCGACATCTTTACAGATTGTACGCAATCGTTTTTCTTTCATTTTAAACGCCAAAACCAAAGCTGTAATATTTTCAGATGATTGAACAGTGAAACCATATACCACGTGTACGCGCGAATGTGAATAGCATTGATCGGGTTTCCAATAATTCTTACATCAATACTTTTTAACATTATCAGATGCAGTGAAAACCACATCTATTCTAATTTAAACCTCTCCGCCTTGTCACCTCTGATAGATATATTCACCCGGATGCGATCCATCAGATGATGATCCATAATTAGCATTCACCCAAGCTTCCGAGGTATCGACAATCTTGATGAATTCTTCCAACCGAAATAGAATAAAGGTCTATTTATTTTGCCCCTCCGAATGGAATACAGGTAATGATATCGCTCCTCCATTCGTGTTGACGAAAAAAATATAAAATTCCAAACAAATCCCCCGTTTTTTGGGTATTACGAGGGTGCCTCGTAAAGATATTCTACGAGCTTAGGAGGCAGAATGGAGAATGTCAATCATAAGCAACCAGCATACAGCAAAAACACAGTGTCTTACCTGATGAAAATCGTTAATGTAAAAAACAGATTCAGAGGTAATGAGAAATTTCTTATCTTTGGAACCATCAGAAGAAAGTAACAACTAATAGACGGACGATGAACGAACCATTTGAATTCAAAATAATACGCATGTAAAGCGCTATACCCTAAAAATCGTTTCTGTTCGTGTATAAATATTTTCTCCGAATCAGGTTTTACAGTCGATTCATTTTTTGTTCGTATTTGTATTTTCAAAACCCAGGCTCCTTGCGAACAATTCGTTTTCACGTTTGTATCTAGTAATTTCTCGCTTGTTTCAATTAGAGGTTTATTAGATAACACAGTCGACGAAAGTTGTTCAAATTCTCCGCATTTTTTTTTTGAAACATTAACGGCAATACCTATGATTCTCGTCTGATTCATTTTCGAAACATTTAAGCCAATACATTTTTGATTTCTTGTTTGTCACAGGGTCAACATAACAAATTAATTAAAAACATTTTATGATTACTTGCTAAGGTCTTTATGTTTTATAACATTAACAATAAGTAATTTTTTTTAAAGAAAACCTAACAAAAATTTATCATGAACATGAACCTACATATGCTAACTATCAATTGAAATAAATGCTAATCTATACCAGGGCTGTCAATTATCTTATACATTGATGCAATGAGTACGCCTAAACATGAACAAGCTTTTACCTTTAATAAAGCTACATAGTATCAATCTGAAAAGATAATTAATGTACAACAACAAACGCTAAACATCTTAAACACGAATAAACGGTTAATATTAACAAAGTTCCACACTTACCATCAGTGAAGTAACTAACATATCATACAAAAAACGTAAAAAAATCTAGCATACTTTGTCAGGGCCAAATAATCCTAAACATAGACCGTACCTCTATTCACAGCTAAACTTTTTTCGAAACGATATCTCCTTAACAATATCCACTGTGTATTTTAAACAGTAACCATAGTAACATTTAACAAAAATTGATCATACCTAACCTATTTATCATACCTGACCAACTAATATAAGCTAACGCAACAAAGTTTTTCACATCAATTAAGCTAACATATAACCTGAACTAAGAATATAACTTACAATGACAAAGTTCCATACTTAAAACAGTAAAGTAAATAACATTGCCAGCAAAACGTAACCTATTCATACGTTTTCAAACATACTCTAACATATCATTTGTTATTTTTACATTAGCATAGTAACATTTTATACCAATAAGTTACCATAACTTAACCTATTTATCATACAGATCAACAAATACATGCGGACGTAACAAAGTTTTTCACATCAAAAAAGCTTAACATATCATATCCCGAACTAAGAATATAAAACCCCCAATGACAAAACCTAATATACCTTATGATCGAATAAACGGCTAACCCTTAACAAAGTTCCATACTTAACAGCACTCAACGGTAACGTAACGAGATGCAGTCACAGAACGATCATGTATTGAATCTGATGTAGGCCCCGCTTTTCAGCTAGAGTTTAATGCATAAAAAGTCAAGAAATGTATTCAAACTCCTCCACTTGTTCGTAAACTATGCAATAACCTATAATAATTCTTGTTTGTTTGTTTTTCGAAACATTAACGCTATACATTTGAATTCCTGTTTGGGCAGCAGGGGTCAACAGACAACAAATTTTATTAAAAACATTTTTAAATGTTTTTTTTCCTTTTTTTTTTTATGTTTTGTAACAACTCTAAAAACTTTTTTTTTCTTTTCAATTTTTATTCTTGAAAACGTTTTTTTTTTTTGTATAAAAGAAACTTCTAACTTTTAATGTTTTTTGTTTGTTAAAGACATTTTTGTTTTAACTAAATTTTATTCTTTTTTACTTTTTTTCATAAAAAGAAAATTTTTTTTAGCATACCCAAAGAAGCAGTAGATCAGAAATCCGCCCATCTATCCTACTCTACTCATGCGTCTTCCTACCACTCGTATGATCTTTCGATCTAAAGTTTTCATTTGATTCAAGTCCACATTTCATGTATCATTCTGGATGAACATAGAACATAAAAACAAGTTCTTTCACTCACGCTCGCCACTCAGTTTCACAATTAATAAAATTAACATACCGATCGATCCTGGTCTAAGAAAATAATGTACAAACACAACAGAACGCTAACACGTCTCAAATCTCCAATAAACGATTAAATGTAACAAAGTTCACACTTACAACAGTAAAGTGAACTAACAAGGCGTATACAAAATCGTAACCTTAATTTA
The DNA here is from genome assembly GCA_015478945.1 of Trachelipus rathkii. Taxonomy (NCBI): domain Eukaryota; kingdom Metazoa; phylum Arthropoda; class Malacostraca; order Isopoda; family Trachelipodidae; genus Trachelipus; species Trachelipus rathkii. Next base: position 12,354 of record JABUQX010001231.1, read on the forward strand.
TACTTTTGTCAAGCGTACTCTAAATAGCAGATGTTTAATTTTAGATTAAACATGGCAATATTTAAGAAAAATATATCAAACCTCGGTACTATCATACCGATCAACGAATATAGGTTAACAGTACAAAGTTTTTCACATACAATAAACTAAATAGCATCATCTGACTAGAATATAATCCACAACGACAAACCTATCACACCTTAAACATGACATAAACTGTAACGTTAAACAAATTTCAACAGTTAACAACAGAAAATTAACTAACAGCGAACAAAATGTAACCTATTCACACTTTCTCAGGCATATCTCTAACATATTAATTTTACATTAACACTGTAATATTAACAAAAATTTATCATCACATTGACTAATTAATCATAGAATCAGTGAATATAGGCGCTAACGTAATAGGTTTCAACAGCTAAAGCTAACATAGCATTGCCAAAGCTACGAAACATAATGTCGCAACAAAAACCTAAAACAACTTACGGTCTGCATAAACTGTTAACATTAACAAAGTTTCACACTTAACATCAGTAAAGTAACTAACACTGCATGCAAAACATAATCTATTCATACTTTTCAAGCAATATCTCTAACATATTAACGTTAATTTTTACATTTAAATAAATAATATTTAAACAAAAATTTTTCACTTCCTTGTTCCTAATTAATCAAATATAGACCAACCGAATATATGCTAGTAACAAGTTTTTTTTACATTAACATAGTAATATTTAAAACAAAAAATTTTATCAATAAAGCTTACTTTTACTAACTATCATAATCCCCTAAAATAATGCCAACATAACGAAGTTTTTATTCAAACATAACATAAAAATAACAAAGGTTTATCTAAACATAACGTAAAAAAATAATTTCTTTGAATAAAATATCCTAGTAAAGTGTAATAGTTTTACCGAATTTAAAGCAGTAAATCAAGTAAATCAGTAATCTCAACACTCGTCTCCTTCCCCATCCTCCCTACAACCCTTTCATGACCTTTTGATCTATTGATTCTTGTCATATTCACATATCGCACGTATCATTCTGGATAAACATAGTACAAAATAAGTTCTTTATATACTGACCAACGAATTATGCTAACGTAACAGTTGTTTTCAACATTAATAAAGTAACATCATCACCACCAGAACTAAGAATGTAACCACAATGCCAAACCTAACAACCCTTACACACGAATACTACTAACATTAACAAAGTTCCATACTTAACAACAGTTAGTAACTAACCCTAGCGCAGCATACAAACGTAACCTATTCACTAAACTTTTTTCATGCATATCTTTAACATAATGTTAATTTTACATTAACAACTATTAGATTTACATCGCATTTCGAGTATCCTTTCGGATAAAAATAACCCAAATGAATTATCATACATACCAGCGAATATATGCTAACATAATAATGGTTTCAATATTAAATAAAATCTTTGGGATTTGAAACTAAAATTCTATTAAATTGACAAACCTATAACAAACTATGCAACGAATAAACCGTTTAACATTAACAAGGTCCACACTTAACACCAGTAAAGTTGGCTAACAATTGCATACAAAACGTACCTATTCATACTTTTGCAAACATATCTCTAACATATTCACGTTAAATTTACATTGACACAGTAATACTTGACAAAACAAAATTTTATCATAACCCTGTCTAAATTATCATAAGACCAACGAATAACAGTAAACATAAAACAAAGTTTAATTCCGCACATATAAAATAAAGTTCTTTGATAAACAATATCATAGTAAATGTATCAGTTTTAACTGATTTTTAAAAAAATAGTTAAATCCAGTAAAATGCAGTAAATCAACTATCTCACCTCTCCCGAACCCCACCTCCATTACCTTTTGATCATTAAATCTATTGATTCATGTCACAATTTTCCGAGTATCATTTCGGATAAAACATAACACAAAAATAAGTTCTTTATAATACTAACCATCGAGTATATGCTAACGTAACAACGTTTTTCATTAATAAAGCTAACATAACATAGCCTGAACTAAAAATATAATATATAACGACAAACCTAACACACCATATATACAAATAAACTACTAACATTAAAACTTCCGCACTTAACGACAGTAAAGTACCTAACACGTTTGTACAAACGTAACCTATTCACGACTTTATTTGTAGCATATCTGCTAACATCTCATCGTTGAATTTTACTGCTAGGAATCGTAATTTTACCAAAAATTTAGCATAACCCTGAATAATCATCATACTGACAACGAATATATTGCTAACGTAACAAATTTTTACATCAACTTTGTCATATTTAACAAAAACTCATCATAACATCGTCTAAATATCATATTCACCAACGAATACTACTTGCAAACATAACAAAGTTTTACCAAACATACATAAAAATAACAAAAATTTTATCCCTGACATAACATAAAAATAGTTCTTTGAATAAATATAACAGTAAAGCGTAATAGTTTACTGATTTAAAGCAGTAAAATCAGTTATCAGCAATCAACATCCCACTCATCTGCCAAGTCCCAACCCCCCCCAATCCCGCGCTACATGTTCTATTGAATCTATTGATCAAGTCATATTTCGAGATCATTTTTTTGGATAAACATAACATAAAAATAAGTTCTTTATATCATGACCTACGAATATTGCTTACATACACAACAAAGTTTAGCATCATGAAGCTAACATAATCATAACCCTGAACTAAGATAATAATGTACAAATGCAAACCTAACATACCTTGCGTATTAATCCGCTTACATCCTGAAAATTTCCCTACTTATCAAAGGTAAGTAGCTAACGGTCCTACAATACTCGATATGTTCCCCACTTTTCCCGCATATCAGCACCAGGTAAAGACGTATTATCTAACACAAAAAATCCCTTAACAAAGTGACCCATCTATCAAAGATACCAACATCTTGAACTATGAATTGACACTATCTTCATCAAAGTGTCACTCGTCTCGAGTATAACATCATTTGAACTATGAATAAACGTAGACCTTAGCAAAATTCTCGAGCAAACCTAACACAACTCAACAAAACTTAACATAGGTTCACGTTTCTAACACATCATCGTCAGTTAACACAGTAATATCTTACCAAAATTCATCATTCTTTAACAATTCAGTGTATTTCATACTGCATAGTAATATTAACATAACGTACCTAACTGTAAACGAAAGATAAACAGTTTTCTTAAACCATGAGTATCTAAAAGCAACAAATCACCCTCCGAGAGAAACCCAAGGGGATGCGCCCCTTGAAGGGTGTGAATCTGAGAGGGGGATGCACACCCGAAGAAGGTGTATAGCGGTTTTAGGCCTCAGCCCGAAGGGCTGAGGCCTTACCCCTCCTTTGGAGGGGTAATGCCCGCTTAAACCCCTTCGGGGTGATCCCCCCTCTCAGGATTCGATCTCTTTCATGAGGCACATTGCCTTGGGTTTTCTCTCGGGAGGTGATGTGTTGCTTTAGATACTCTTGGTTAATGAAAACTGTTTATTCGTAAGCTAGGTAAATTTTTGTAAATATTACTATGATAATGTGATTAACATAGATTGTTTAGAGAAATTATGAGTTCTTGGTAAGATATTACTGTGGTTAACTGACGATGCACTGTGTTAGAAGCGGAGCCTAGGAAAAGTTTTGTTGAGTAATGTTTAGGTTTGCCCGAAAAAATTTGCTAATGTCTACGTTATTCATACTTCAAATGAATGTTTACTCGAAAAATGTGACACTTTGTTGAAGATAGTGTCAATTCATAGTTCAAGATGCGGTATCTTTGATAGATTGGTCACTTTGTTAAGGGATTTTGTTAGATAATACTGCTTTACCTGTTGCTGATTATGCGAGAAAGGTGGGACATATCGAATATTAGTATGACCTGTTAGTTTACTTTACCTTGATAAGTAGGGGATTTTTCAGGATGTTAGCGGATTAATCACATACGTCAGGTATGTTAGGTTTGCATTTGTAAATTATATTCTTTGTCAGGTTATGATATGTTTAGCTTTATTGATGCTAAAACTTGTTGCCATATAAGCATATATTCGTAGGTCTGTAAATAAAGAACCTTATTTTTATTCATGTTTTACCAAAATGATACTCGAAATATGACTTGAATCAATAGTTCAATAGATCATAGGCAGATGGGTGGATAGGGACTGCATGGATGGATGGTTTGATTTACTGATTTTACTGAATTATACCGCTTTAAAATCAGTAAACTATTACCGCTGTACTGTGATATTTTATTCAAAAGAACTTATTTTTATGTTATGGTCGGATGAAATTATGTTATTTTTATGTTATGTTTGGTAAAACTTTGTTATGTTTGCAATTATTCATTGGGGATTATGATATTTAGACGATATTATGATGAATTTTTGTTAAATATTACGAAGTTGAAGTAAAAAATTTGTTACGTAAGCATTATATTCGTTTTGTCGGTATGATAATTAGACAAGGGTTTGATAAATTTTTGTAATACTACGATGTTGGTGTAAAATTAACATTGATCATGTTAGAGATATCTTGAAAAAAGTGTGAAATAGGTTACGTTTGTACGACGTGTTAGGTCGCTTTAAACTGTTGTTAAGTTGGGCAGAAGTTTTGTTAATGGTTAGTAGTTTATTCGTAACGTATGGTGTGTTAGGTCTGTCTCGTTGTACATTATATGCTTAGATCAGGTATGTTATGGTTAAGCTTTAATTAATGCAAAAACGTATGTTAACGATAGCATTATATTCGATACGCTTCGTATATAAAAAACTTATTTTTTGTGTTATGTTTATCCTAAATGATACTCCGAAAATGCGACATGAATCAATAGATTAATAGATCAAAGGTCATGGAGGAATTTGGGATAGGGAGGGGTTGAAGGTATTCTTTACTGTTATTTCTGATTCACGCTATAAAAATCAGTAAACTATACAATTTTACTATGATATTTTATTCAAAGACGCCAATTATTTTTATGCTAATGTTTGTGAAATAAAACTATGTTATGTTTAGCAGTTATTTCGTCGGCCTGGTATGATGATTAAGACAGTTATGACAAATTTTTGTTAAATATTACTGTGTCCAATGTAAACTTAACGTTAATATGTTCAGAGATGTTTGGAAACCAAAGTATGAATACGGTTACGTTTTGTATGCATTGTTAGCTACTTTACTGTTGTTAGGTTATGGAACTTTGTTATGTTAGTAGTTTATTATTCGTGCTAAGGTGTGTTAGGTTTTGTCATTGTACACTATATTCTTTAGTTCTAGTAATGCTATGTTAGATTTATTAATGCGAAAACAATGTTACGTTAGCATACATTGGTTGGTTAGTATATAAAGAAACTCATTTTCATGCCTATGTTTATCCGAAATGATACTCGACATGCAACGTAAATCAATAGTTGTGTTAAGGTAAAATTAACATTATGTTAGAGATATGCATGAAAATAAAAAGGGAGGCGAAATAGTTTTTACCGTTTTGTATACTGGTTAGGTACTTTACTGTGTTGTTAAGTATGGATCTTTATTAATGTTAGCAGTTTATTCGTGCGTAGGTGTGTTAGGTTTTGTCATTGTACATTATATTCTTAGTTCTGGTAATGCTACGTTAGCTTTATTAATGTGAAACCAATGTTACGTTAGCATATATTCCGTGGTTAGTATATAAACGAACTTATTTTTTTATGGTATGTTTGGATAAAACTTATGTTATTTTTATGTTATGTTTGGATAAAGACTTTGTTATGTTAGCATTTATTTGTAGGGGATTATGAATAGTTAGGTAGCCTATGAATCAAATTTTTGTTAATATTACTTATGTTAATGTAAAACTTTGTTACGGTTACATATATTCCGTTGGTCTATCATGATAATTAGACAATGATATGATAAATTTTTTGTTAAATATTACTGTGTCAATGTAAAATTAACGTTAATATGTTAGAGACATGTTTGGAAAAAGTATGAATAGGAAATACGTTTTTGTATGCCGTTGTTAGCATATTACTGATTTAAGGATGGAACCTTTGTTAATGCTAAGCAGTTATTCGAGCGTAAGTTGTGTTAGGTTTTGGTCGCTGTACATTATTTTCTTGGTTCACAGTTGCTGTTATGTTAGCTTTATTAATATGAAACATTTTATGAACCTATATTCGCTGGTTAGTATTAAAGAACTCACTTTTGTGCTATGTTTATCCGAATGATACTCGAATGCGACGTAAATCAGATAGTGTTAATGTAAAATTAACATTATGCTAGAGATATGCATGAAAAGTATGAATAGGTTACGTTTTGCATGCCATGTTAGTTACTTTACTGGTGTTAAGTGTGAAACTTTGTTATGTTAACAGTTTATTCATGATTATAGTTCGGTGTTTAACGGTTTGCCGTTGTACATTGTTTTTTCTTAGTTCGAATTAAATGCTATGTAGCTTTATTGTTGTGAACTTTATATTCATTGATCCAGTATAAATATTAGCGCAATGTTTATACTGGGCAGCATAGGGTAAAGTTTTTGTTTTGAGGGTAATGTTAGGTAATGTTCGAGAATCTTTACTAATGTCTACGTTTTCATTCACGGTTCAAAATTATGTTTATATTTCGGTATGAAAGCGACTTTTTGATGATGTAGTGTCGTTTCATAGTTCATGATACAGGTGTCTTTGATAGATTGGTCACTGTGGTTAAGGGCCTTTGTAGATAATACAGCATTAGCTGTTGCTGAAATGTTGGAAGTAGGGATACATTGAGTTTTTATGTCCTGTCCTGTTACCTACTTTACCTTTGATAAGTAGGGAATTTTTGTGAACGTTAGCAGATTATTCATACTGAGGTATGTTAGTTTTGTCGCTGTACATTATTTTTTAGTTCAGGTTATAATGTTAGCTTTTATTGATGTAAAAAAACTCTTTCGTTACCATACATATATTCTAGGTATGTATGATAAATAGGTAAGGTTTTGATAAACGTTTGTTAAATATTACCTATGTTAGAGTGTAAAAAATACGCAAAGATATGTTGGCGAATACGTTTGAAAAAAGTGTGAATAGGTAACGTTTTGTGTGCAATGTTAGTTACTCTACTGCTGTTAAGTAACGGAACTTTCTTAATGATGATTGTTTATTCGAGCGTAAGGTGTTTTACGTTGTACGTGTACGTTATATTCTTAGTTCAGGTTATGATATAGCTTTATTGATTGATGTTAAAACTTTGTTACGGGGTTTGAGATGCGTTAGGTTTGTTGTTGCACATTATATTTCTTAACCGAATGCATTGCTATATTTAGTTTTACTTAATCGTGAAAACTTTGTTATGTTAGCATATATTCGTTGATCAGTTGGTATAAAGAACTTGTTTTATGTAATGTTTTTATCCAAATGATACACGAAATGTGACTTGAATCAACTAGATCGATAGATCGATAGATCATAGGTGGGTAGGAGGGTGGTGGGGAGAGTAGGGTAGGTAATGGATTGATTTACTGATTTACTGCTTTGGGTATGTAAAAACCAAAATTTTTTTTACGTTATAAAAATAAAAAGAATAAAATTTTTAGTAAAACAAAGTTTTAAGAAATGAAATTAAAAAACAAATAAAAGTTTTTAAAAAACAAAAAAGTTTTAAAGAAAAAATAAAATAAATAAAAGTTTTTTAAAAACAAAAAGTTTTAAGGAAATAAAATTAAAAATAAATAAAAGTTTATTAAAAAATATAAAGACATTAGCAAAAACATAAAATGTTATTAATAAATTTGTTATGTTAACCCTGTGTCAAACAAGAATCAAATGTATATCCTAATGTTTCGAAAACGAACCTAACAAGAATCATAGGTATTGCGTAATGTTTCGAAAACGAACCAAACAAGAATCATAGGTATTGCGCAATGTTTCGAAAAGTGGAAGGAGTTTGAACAATTTCTCGACTTGTATTTGATAACTCTATTGAAACAGGATCCACATCAGCCTCGTACATGTTGTTTCTGTATTGCATTTTTAGTTACTTAGTGTTGTTAAGTATGGAACTTTGTTAATGTTAGCCATTTATTCGATCATAAGGTATGTTAGGTTTTGTCATTGGGCGTTATATTAATAGTTCAGAAATCAGGGTTGGGTCAGAGAGGGAGGGGTGGTTAATTTACTGATTCACTGATTTACAGCTTTTGTGTATGTAAAACTGTAAATTTTTTACGTTATAAACATAAAAAAGAATAAAATTTTTAGTAAAAACAAAAAGTTTTAAAGAAATAAAATTAAAAATAAATAAGCTTTTTTTAAAAACAAAAAGTTTTAAAGAAATAAAATTAAAAATAAAATAAGTTTTTTTAAAACAAAAGTTTTAAAGAAATGAAATTAAAAATAAATAAAAGTTTTTTAACAACAAAAAGTTTTAAAGAAATGAAATTGAAAATAAATAAAAGTTTTTTAACAACAAAAAGTTTTAAAGAAATGAAATTAAAAATAAATAAAATAAATAAATAAAAAAACAAACACACATCGCTATACTGATTTGTTAAAGGAATATTTACCTCATCAGCTTCGTACCTTTTCGTTCTGTATGCGTTGTTAGTTACTTTACCTCTGTTAAGTATGAATCTTTGTTATTGCTAACAGTTTATATGACGTAAGGTTATGTAGAGTTTTGTCATTGGTAACATTAATAATTCATAGTTTCAGGAATGCTATGTTTGCTTTATTGATGTGACAAACTGTTGTTACGTTAGCATATATTCCATTGATCAGTATGCATTAAGAACAAGGTCATCGATTAAAATTTTGTTTAAATATCTCTATTGTTAATGTAGAAAATATCATGATATGTTAGAAAAAAGTGTGAGTCAGGGTACGTTTTGTGTGCAACGGTAGTTACTTTACTGGGTAGGGGGGAGGGAAGGGGGTGGTTTGATTTACTGATTCACTTGATTTACCGCTTTAGGTATGTAAAAACACAGCAAATTTTTTGTTACCGTTTATAAACAGAAAGAGTGGTAACAAATTTTTAGTAAAAACAAAAAAGTTTAAAGAATAAAATTAAAAAATTAAAAGTTTTTTTTTAAAACAAAAGGTTTTAAAGAAAAAGGAAATTAAAAATTTAAATAACCTTATTGAATTCCCAAGTTTTAAAGAACTGCTTAAAATGGATGAATAATGCGTTTTTTGCATTATAAAAAGTTTTTAGGAAATAAAATTCAAATAATAAAATCATATTAACATATCGCTATACTGATTTGTTAAATGAATATTTACCACATCAGCTTCGTAACCTGGTCACGTTCTGTATGCGTTGTTAGTTACTTTAGTGTTTTGTTAAGTATGAAAACTTTGTTAATGTTAGCAAGTTTTATCTCCTTGCTTGAGCCTTTGTGTTTAAGGTTTTGTCATTGGCATTTAACTTCTTGTTCAGGTTATGATATGTTATGTTTGTTAAGGCAAAAACTTTTTTACGTTTGCATATATTCATTTAATAGTATGATAATTAAGATATTCATATTCATAGTGATAGCTCTGTTAATGTCAAGTAACAGTGATAATGTAGAGATATGTTTGAAAAAAAAGGTTGAATAGGTTACGTTTTTGTACAAAGTGTTAGTTACTTTACTGTTGTCAAGTATGGAACTTTGTTAATGGTTTAAGGGATTTATTGATGCATAAGAGTTATGTTAGGTGTTTTGGGTCGTTGTAAATCTTATATTCTTAGGTCGGGTATAATTGATGTCTAGCTTTATTGATGTGGAAATCTTTGTCCGTTAGCGTATTTATTCGTTGGCCAGTATGATACTTAGGTATGCTGATGATGATTTTTTATTAAATGTTACTATGTTCGTGCAAAATAATAATGATACTGTTAGAGATGATGTTTGAAAAAGTTGTTGAACTAAGTTTACGTATTGTATGCAAAATGTTAGTTAGCTTTAACAGTTTGTTAAGTATGGACCTTTGTTTATGTTGATGCTATTCGTGTAATAAGGTATGTTAGGGCTCTGTCGTTGTTAACATTATATTTCCGTAAGTTCAGTTGATGGCTATGTTTTGCCTTTATTGATATGAGAAACTTGTTACGTAAGCATCATATTCATTGGATCAGTATGCATAATTACGACAAGATTGTGATAAACTTTTG
>JABUQX010001231.1:27500-30085 GCA_015478945.1 Trachelipus rathkii
TAATGCACAACGACAAACCTAGCACAACTTACGCACGATTAAACTGTTAACACTAACAAAGTTCCACACTTAACACCAGTAAAGTAACTAATATTGCATACAAAACGTAACCTATTCATACTTTTTCAAGCATATCTCTAACATATTAACGTTAATTTTACATTGACACAGTAATATTTAACAAAACATTTATCATAACCCTGTCTTATTATCATACTGATCAACGAATATAAGCTAACGTAACAAAGTTTTCACATCAATAAAAGCTAGCGTAACATAACCTGAACAAAGAATATAATGCACAACGACAGACCTAGCACAACTTACGCACGAATAAACTGTTAACATTAACAAAGTTCCCCACTTAACACCAGTAAAGTAACTAACATTGCATACAAAACGTAACCTATTCATACTTTTTCAAGCATATCTCTAACATAACGTTAATTTTACATTAACACAGTAATATTTAACAAAATATTTATCATTACCTTGTCTAATTATCATACAGACCAACGAATAATAACAAACATAACAAAGTTTTAACCAGACATAACATAAAAAAAACAAAGTTTCATAACATAACATAAATATAAGTTCTTGAATAAAATATCATAGTAAAGTGTAATAGTTTACTGATTTTTAAGCGGTAAATCAGTAAATCAAACCACCCTTCACCGCACTACCCACCCCACCCCACCCCACCCACCCTTCCATGATCTATTGATCTATTGATTCAGGTCACATTTAGAGTATCATTTTTGATAAACATAACATAAAATCAAGTTCTTTATACACTGATTACGATTATATGCTAACTTAACATTGTTTTCACATTAATAAAACTAAAATAGCATTACCTGAACTAAGAATATAATGTACAACGACAAGCCTAACACACCTTACGCACGAATAAACTACTAACATTAACAAAGTTCCATACTTAACAACAGTAAAGTACCTATCTCAGCGTACAAAACGTAACCTATTCACACTTTTTCAACTTTTTCAAGCATATCTCTTACATATCAATGTTAATTTTTCATTAACATGGTAATATTTAACAAAAATTTAGCATAACCCTGTCTAATTATCATACTGACAACGAATATAGGCGACTTGTCAGCACTGTAAGCACTGTAAGCACTACTTGGAGATCACTTCCAGAGAGATGCGCTGTTGCCAAACCTACCAGTTTGTCTATAGTAAAGCTTGAGATTGTTATACTTTGTTAATGTCAACAGTTTATTCACGCTTAATGTATGTCAGGTATGTTGTGGTACTACATGTTTTTAGTTCAGGAAATATTAGGTTAGCGTTTATTCGTTGATCTGTATGTTCGTTAGGTTATTTTATGATGGTTGGCAGAGAATTTTGCTGATGTCCACGTTTACTCATGGTTCAAAATGATGTTATATTTGATATGCAAGACACTTTGATGAATGTAGTATCAATTCATAATTCAAGATGCTGGTATCTTTGATAGTTTGGACACTTTGTTGAGGAATTTTGTTAGATAATTGTGCTTTATCTGCTGATGATATGTTTGGTAAGTATATAAATCGACGTAGCGTTCAGTTCGGAAGGCGGGTGTTTAACCGTTTTCGCATTTATCGTGAAACGCTTTCGCGTTTTCGTGCCGCTTCGATGACATTAGATATACACCTTTTAAAGCACAACAGGTTTATTTTTGGTACATACAATCTTTTACAAGTATCACTAACGGGTAATAGTTGAGATTAGAATAGTTTGACGAAATATCGATATTTTTTCCGATAATCGTTTTTTTTAATATCTTTCGTCCCCATGTAAGAGGACTAAAAAAGCGTGCCAAATTTCTCTCATATATAAATTTTAAATATATTCATTCTACCGAATTTTTTTTAGGTTTAAATTCGGTTCAGGACCCATTAAGTTTACGCTATAACAAGTTTTGTTAAGTATACACAGTAAATCTGTCTACTTAACAAAACTTTAAAACCTTACTGATTCTTCGAACGTAAAAAAAAAATAATACGTGAAAACACCGAATAACGTTGCTTATAAATATATAGTAATTGTGGCAATTTTTTATTAACAACATGTGGCAACGTTGCTTCATAGCAATATCAAAACATCGATTATTTTTAAAAAATATCGATTATTTTTAAAAAATATCGATTTTTTTAGACTAGACTAAACTCAACTATTATTACCCATTGACGATATGCATAAAAATCACCAGCGATGAAAATTGTTTCATTTTTAATTGGTTTTCTTGTTAGTTTGAATAACTTTCCTGGTTATTATACTAGTAAGAATATTTGGCAAAATTTAATCTTGTTTAATTCGGACATTAGCAGTATCATCAATCCAGCTAGCAGTCTTTCATATATATATATATATATATATATATATATATATATATATATATATATATATATATATATATATATATATATATATATTATATATATATATATATATATATATATATATATATATATGATCTGAATTAAATATATATGATTTATGATCTGACTGTCGTCGGAGTCGGACGAATAGAAAACAGCTGGGAAGGAAGAAGCTAGAAGAGAAAGAGAAGG
>JABUQX010001232.1:0-57500 GCA_015478945.1 Trachelipus rathkii
AAAGAGAGATACTGAATGTTTTCTTTTTTCACATGTGCTTCCTGTGCAATCTTGTTTCGAAGAGTGCGATGCTTGCGGCAGATGTTACCCACTCTCTTTCCTCTTCGTGGCTCTTTTGATGGGCTGAGCATGTGAATGGTATTTAAAGCTCCCTTTAAGTGATTACGAGCTCATAGCCGCTTCTCAGAACGCCAGGGTTGGCACCCAAAAACCCAAAATTGGGTTTTTCTATTGGGTGAACCGAAAGACAACATTAATTTTGATTAAAATATACAATATTTTTCAGTTTTATTACAACATTACAAATTTTTTATAAGCAAAATCCTGCAATCAAATAAATGCACAATTAATAACTCTTGCAGTGATCACAATATAGGCAATATAAGAGTTATAGTGCTTGAATTCTGAGATGTAACGGCTCAGATATATCAAGCTGAAACTTGAAAACAGAGTTAAGACTTATCCATGAGCTTTCCTGAGCTTACACTTCTCAAGATGAGCCTTAACTCTTTGCTATATTTCTGACTAATCGTGAATGCATGTGGCAATAGTTCGCAAATTACTGCTGTATGGATGTTTGTCAGTCAAAGCAGTTACTCATCAGCACCACCTTGCGCTAGCTTTTGCTCTTGCCTCCGCGAGTGCGAATGATAATTTTGACATTTCTAAATATTTTCGTTTTAAGTTCAGCTGATGAGTTTTTTAATATATAGTTATTAGAGTTTATATTAATTAGAGAATTAAATAAAAATACTATATGAAATTTTGTAGTGCTGAAAGAAAAAAAAATAGGGGTTAGGTTTAAAATTTTTTAGTCCGGATTTTCACGAGCAAAAACCCAGCTGGGTTGGGTTTTTCGTCAAAAGCCCGGGTTTTTACCAACCCTGCTCGGAGCTTTTAAATAAAAAAAAAATTTTCTCCCTTTTAAGGGGTTATTAGAAGCTCTATAGGTCTTTAGATCTTGGGTGTCCGTGGTCTAAACCCATTTTGACGCATGAAGGACATTCCTAAAAGATTTGTTAGCCAATCTTAACCACAAGTCGCAAGAATTGCAATGCTCTTGTTGTACTACCATTCAGCTCAGATTCCAGTGTGTTGAACAGATACCTGGGAGCTTCTCCCATGGTGTTTTATAAGACGTCTTCTTTATACACCCAGCGTTCCAACTACTATGGGAATCACTACGATGTCATTGGTGTTCCACATTCTTCTGATTTCGTGTTTGAGTCTTTGATTTTTTATCTCGTTTCCCCTTCATATGCCACCACGTTATTATCATTTGGGACTCCCACTTCTATAATATAACAACTTTTGATCTCTTTTATCTTTGGACCTACAGATGTTCCGGTCATTTTGGACGACTGGCTAGCACACATCCGTTGGCGATGACAAGAATCCATAGAGCTAGCAGCACGTGCTTGTTTTCTTCCCATTTCCGGTTCGATAGTGTTTCCAATAGCTGCCCGCTTCTGTCCCTGATATTATCTTCATGGGCAAGCAAATTTAAAGTGGAAATCACCTCTGCCAAATGGTGTTATGCCTTTTCAGTGTATAGATGTCTATTTAGCAGAGTCTGACATCGCTGCTAGAATGTGAGGGAGCAGATTCTGTCTCTTGTCGCACACATCTACATTTGTCCCGCCTGATGTTTCTCTTGTTATTAGGTCTATTTACGAATGCAGCACATCTGTCCTAATTTGTTCTATCTTTGACGGCGAGCTATAACCACCTCTTTGCCTCTTCTGCTTGTAATCGTCCCTGCGTGAGTATACATCCACTTGATATTTCCTTATCTATAGAAACTTTCGTCAATGGATTTTCTGTGTATTCTTTTGGCGCATTGCCTTCGTTGTACTCCACTGGGTTTATAGTGTGTTTTTCTTCCTCTCAGCTTCGAATTTGTCTTTTTTTATTTTTGTCTTTTCCTTCCCACCTTTGGCTTTGTTCCCCCTTTGACCTTGTTCCACTCAAATGTTGTTCGCATTCATGTTGTCCGTGTTTCTTTCTAATTAGTTGAAGTTTGTTTGTTAGGCTTGCCTACTTTACTGTTGATACCCCACTGGAGGAACTTTCGTTTTTGCGCTTTCCAGGTATTGTCCCAACCTTTCTAATTATTTTCTCTTTTGTATATATAGTCTACATCTCCACCAACCCAATGCCTCCATTCTCTACGTTCCGGTACATTCTAGACACAAAATTGTCCGGCCTATTATATCTATTTTGGTGGGGCATTTATAAACATTTTTCTTGTTTTGAATATAAATTCTAATTCAAGCATCTTCCTAAACCACGTCTATAACTCCGCAAACCTGTAGCAGGATGAACAGGTATAGCTAGTGGTCTTAATGGCCATCTATTTTGTTTTGGAGCACCTGTACTTCCGATTTTAATATGCTATTTGGTTCTTTTTAAATATTCTTTTGGCTTCCCGCTTCTCTTTCATCAACTTATGTTCTACCTCTCCGATTCCTCCACTCCAGATATTATATTTTACGCTGCACCAGAATATGTTAGTGGTGTCATCAACTCGGTGGGATGTTTTTTTCACCGTCTCGCGATTCATCTCTCCCCTTTTGCTGAGCTGTAAAGGAAGCACCTTATCCAGACCGAAACTCATACTACTATCTTCGGAAGAACTTCTTACAACTACTCCACCGTGGCTTAATTGTTTCTTGTCTGTTTGGGGACGTATAATTTTAACAGTCATCCATATCAAAACAGGGCTGTCAGCAATTAACTTCATGCATTTGATTTCTTCGTATCAACGGGTGGGTTAATCCTATCCTGCCGTTTTGTAATTTGTTTATGTAAATTGCTCAAAGGGTTTAATGGAACAAAAATGAAGAGGCAGTGGAGATAACAGAAATCCGCCTGGAATAATACCCCTCATTTTTATGTGATTTTTTCCACTCCAACGTCAGTCCCATTCTGCATACTTTAGTTTGTAAGTGTGACGCCTCCCATGTGCCTAATTCCTTCTTTGACCAAATCTACTATTTTCTTTTATTTATTTTGGTGATTATATTTTTTAATACTTCTAGTATCCAGCTATGGGAACACTGTCGTATGCCCTTCTTATAATCTATCCAGGTCATGCTAAGATGTTTCTGGTCTGCCTCCAACTATTTTCAAGATCAGTTTTGTTTGATCGAGCATATGATCTTTTTGTGCCCATGCTTTTTCTGATGCATCCTTTCTGTTCTTTATTATATTATTATTCTCTACATGTTTTGAATTTCTAGATGCTATTATTGCTGTTAGTGTTTTGTAGATGGAAGGTAAACATGATGATCTTGTATTTTGATTGGGTTTCTTAGTTTCTTCAGATATTGGTATGGAGGTTAGTGTCTCCTATTGTCAAGCGACTCTGAATGGCTTCCTCAACGCATTTTAACAATCTGTTTATACATTTTGATAGGGGGCTGATAAGTACTGTAACCTTTTTTAGCCACACATTCTGAACTTTATCAGGTCTCCAGGGGCTTTCCAGTTATTGAGCTTTACGAGGACGTCCTTTACTTCTTTCTGACTTATTTCCCAAATTCCATTTCATTAATTTATTTATTTGCCGGTTCAGTTCACCTAAATTTCTGTCCTTCCACTCCGCTTCATTGTTATGATGTTTTTCGTCTTCGTAGATGTTTTTCCAAAACTCTTTCAATCTTCCTCTTTTCTTGGAGGTTCAGTGACTTTAATTTCATGCGTTTCTCAACGTTTTCTGTAGCAATCTCCAGGATCTTTGGTTAAACATATATCGATCTTTGTTCTTTTTTGTTTTTCGTTTTGTTCCATATCTTCTTAATCTTTTAACTTTTTGCTGGCAAGACTCAATTTTCTTCTGAGTATATGCATTGGACTAATTTATTGCCGTTGTCTAAACTCTTTCTCTGCTGATTATTTTTTTGTACTTACGTCTTCTACTGCTTCCGATCTCCAACTGACCTCCCTGAAATGACGTTAAAATGAAAATCTCCTTTCAAATATTTTAAGTATTTCTTTCTCCAGTCTAAATTTTCCAAGGTTTGATTCTCTTTTTTTCCGGTTCCATGCTGTCTCTCCTTCATCATTCTGCCAACTCCCATGTTATCGGCTATGGCTCGACCTACTGCATAATACAATCTGTTAAGTTCTGTAATATCACAATCAATTGGTAATATTCTTGGTAGGACTCTGTTGACTATTCCAATCTGTTTATTCATTTCAAAGTAATTATTTATTTTATTTATTCAGAGTCTTTTGTCAATTCCCTCTATCAGATCTATTTCTCTGTAATGAGCTAATCTCCGTAGCATACCATAAAGTTGTTCTCTTGTACATTAGGCCTCTTCATTCTCTCCCTCATTTCCTCTTTGCGATTTTTTCAATATTCAGAGGTTCCTCATGTTTAAGCATGTAATAAAGCATGTAATCCTAATAAGATTACACAGCAATTTTATCAGGCATCCATTCTGATTACACTCCTAGTCACATTCAGAACATTTAAATTTTATTTATATTTGATGCGCTAGCATGTGCTATCTTCATTCAAACTGTATTCCTTTCTGTGATTCATAATTCCTTTAAAATGTCTCAGAAAGACAATCCCATTTAAGACCACAATCACTCAGTATAATAAACATTTATTAAATAATTTTAATATATTCGATGCGGTAATATAGTCATGCTGATATTACTTATGTAGCTTATATAATATAATATCTATTTACTGTATTTTAAATTTAATTATTTACTAATATATATTTAATTTTTAATTCAAAACTTCAAAGAGTAAACATCCGCATTCTCTTGAACATTCCACACCGCAAATATATTTATTTTTGATTGTTAAACGCGTGCTTATTTTTTAAGTGTCTTTTGTCGCAGTTACTCCCTCATTCATAGCCACAACTCAGACACATTTAAACTCTCATTATTTTAATTATTAAGAGCTCGTCGATGACGTCTCGGCAGCAATGAAAGCTTAATGCTCTTGTGCTTAATCATAAAGTGCACTGCTCAAAATTTACCCACATTGCGGCACCATTCTTTACTTTTCTTATTATAGCAATTCTAGACTGCACCTTGTTCCAACTCTTTCATCCGCCAAATAACTTTTCATGTAAAATTCAAATAATTTATACGAGGAACACATTCTGGCAGGAGAGTGCTTTTCACAATTCTTCGTGTTAATTCCATCCTTTCTTATCCAACATAATTGACAGTTTATGAGATAGAATATATCTATTATTGACAAGTTACCTTTTAACTATATATATATATTATTTATGAATATCCTTTTTCATATTACCTTGAACTACAGTGTGAACTTTAAAAAACCCTTTACGAATATAAAAATAAATTGGTAATAGATTGCATGAAAGAAAATTAGAATATAATTCCCAATAGGTACTTAGTTGAATAATAATGTTTTAGTATTTAGTTTTATGATTTCTTTGTACTATTTATTGCTTGTCTTGTATCAATTGAAAAGGAAGTCAGTCTAACATTTCCCAACAGCTGAAAAATTAGTGGTGAGTCAATCGTTTTAGTTATATCATTTAAATTATTTAATCAGATTTTACTAACAAAAATTTTTTTTTACTTAATATATACTTAATAATAATTATATATATATATAATATTATATATAAATATTTTAATATTTATTTATGTTATATTAATATCTGTTAAATAATATATATACATATTAATAATATTATAAATATTATGATATATATATATATTTGCAGTTAAATGTTACACCTAACTTTATATTATTAGCTAAACGAATCTTAGTAGCAGCCCTTCTTATATCTTGATTTTCCAACAGGCAAGGGTGGATGAGGCTATACATCATATTTGCAATATATTAACATTTTATTGATAATAGCTCCCCTCAGATATTTTTTAGACATTTGTTATGCCATTTTTTAATAATAATAATGAGCAGCTACCTAAATAATATTATCTTTTTTTGATTAATTTAATAAATTGTAATTTACATGAAATACTCATTACTATATAATAAAAAAATATAATAATAATATTTCAGCTTCCACTCTTTTGGACGAAAAGTCTATTGATGTGCTTTTGGCTATAGTTCAATGTATAAAATTTGTGAAATACATAATTCCCCACTTCTTATACGTAATACAAAAGAGAGTTTGAGATTTTTCATCTTCTATCCCGAACATAGAAAAAATATCTTTTATAGCTTCTCTATTTAACTTTGTGAATTATAAATATAATCATTATCGTAATAATAATAATTTCTTTTATTGTATCAACATCTCTATAAATTGCTTCATTTTGACTTTCCAATATCTATTATTAAATATTCATATATAAACTGCAGTTTAATCTATATCTCTCTTTATATAATATTAATACACTAAAAAGTTGTTATATAATACTATATTATTATATTTATAATTGTTTATGACACTGGCTAAAGAACTCCAATACAAACTACTTAATAAATTAAAGTCCTTTTCTTACAAATAAGATTCTTCTTAAAAATACATTTAAGTTCTTCTTTAAAAATATAAAAATGTCATTTACAATGGCTTTAAATCATAGAAACAATCTTTCAATTGAAATAAATAGCACAGCAAACGGCGTATGAGACGCCCATCATTCTAAATCATAGCACATTATACTGCCACAAAAGTTTTCTCTAAGTAGAGCAAGCTCAAGTCACATTCTCAATGTTTACAAAACACCATTTACCCTCGAAGTATCTACTGATAATATATTTTTCGTTACCACGCTTTGTGAACACACACACAAGGCAACTAAGAAATTTAAATCTAAGCTATGCCAAGAGCATCTATTACATCACACTATCATCTAAACCATCTTCTTCGTAGTCGAAAGCGTATATTTTTTCAGAAAAATACAGTATCTATATCCATGGTCACAGCCTTTTCAAAAATGGTTTGCAAGCTTCGTTGCGGAGAATCTCATTCAGAGATGACAAAAACGAAAATGCCTTAATTAAAAAATTTTTCTTAAACAAAATTCTTTCGTGAATAGATTAAAATAAGCACTGTCACTTTATATTAAAATATAAATCACAGTTAATAAAACACTTTCACACTTTAAAACTCCTCACTTTTAAAATAATAAACATGCACACGTTTATCAGAACACAACGCACACACTACACAGCACTCACTTACACACCTACCTATTCTACTTCTTTCATTGGCTTCTTCACTATTCCAATCAGTCCCAGCTCTATCTCTTGATCACTTTCTTCTCCTATCAGATATATTATTTTCTTCTCGTTCTCTTCTATCCTCACTTTTCGGAACTTAAACTTTATTTCTCTCTTTTATATATATAAATGTCTATTCCTATTTATTTCGAACACACATTATATTATCACTACTCTATTTCATAACTATAAATGTTTTAATTAATCTCATCTCTTATTCTACATTATACAAATACTATATTTATCCATTATTGGTTATTCTATCATTAATGCAAGTTGTCATTATCGTGATCGTATTTATAAGAATCTCTCAAATAAATTTTCTTCCTAATCGTAAATAAAAACTACTATTTCTAATTTATTTTAAAAACATAGTATACTTCCTTAATCATTTGAAAACTATTTTATACATAATGTAAATACACGTATAAATAATTACATAAAAGAAAATCAAAACTTTATTATTAATAATACTATTAATATTGATATTTATGCCTCTCTTCCATATTATCTGCATTTCAAGTTAAGACTTTACTAATATCTCCGATGTCACAAAATATAAAATATAATTACATTAATTATATCTCTATGGATCTAATATTCTATTCTTCAAATCACTTTATCAGATTCCATGAATAATTATCCTCTGATATAGTCATTGCATATAGGAAATACATCTCATATATAGTTTATTTATTCTATGAATACAGAATCTTATATAATCAGGTATTTCGTATTTAATATTGGCTAATTGAGTTATATCTTTGTTAAGTGATTCATGTGCTATTAGTTTATGTATGTTGTAGTTAGGGTTGTTAAACTTCTTGTTAGATATTTATCGTATTATATTGCTATATGGCTTATTCCTTCACGAAGGTCTCCCGAATCTTTGTTATTATTTTTGGCATTCATAACTATGCATTTCAGAAAAGATCGGTATTTTCTTGACTTTATGATGTACGTCTTCTAAAATACTACTGTCATCGTTAGCACTACTATTTCTCCTATCATTCATCAAATTCTTTATGTATATAGGTAATTTATTCTTCTGGTTACTTATACATTTTATGTGTATATCATTTTCTTATTCGATTTTTTTTCTTGTTTAAATATAGAATTTCTGATTTTATTTATTTATTCTTTCTTGGTATCTATTGTTTACTTCACATTATTTAAACTATATTATGTTATTGTAGTTTATTGTTAATAGGTATTTATGGATTTTAATTAAGAATACATATCTATATAATTCCTTCTGCTTTGAATTCTTTATGTGGTATTATCTATCTATATCTATTTCTTCCTTCATTCTCATCTTTCTGTCTGATTCTGATAACTCACGCCATCTTCCACCAATCTTTCAATTCATTTGACAGTCAAACAGTCTTTCTTAGTCTTCTTATTTATTTATAACTACGATAGTACTAATACTACACTCATTTTTTCAGACGTAGTTCGCCATATACAGTTCTGTAACAACTTTAAATTGTCGCCTGAGGGGACAGCTATCTCTCTACCTTAGCTAAACACTGCATAATGAAACGATTTTACAGGGCCCCAATAACCCCTGTAAGGCCCTTACCATCGCTATATGTAATTTAAAGGATTCTACTAGAGCTCTATACTAATACCAGCATCACACAAACACACAATCACAAGACACGACTTCTAACCTTTGATAGTCTCTTTCAAAAGGCTTATCACACCCACACCCAGTGTTGTCCTTGACAATCAACTTTGAGGAGATTCAAACTCCAATTCTCTTTTTGCTTTCCCTTATCAAATTAGGTTCTCACACTTAAATCTATTAACTGATCGTGTGTGACTGCGCTCAAATCTTCCAAATTTACAAACGGAGAATACGTAGTTATCTTACGTCATACGGTAGGGCGTTATGTACCATGAAGTAATAAGTGTGCACTTTCCCCTAAGATCTCATTAGGAACACAGACTGAGCTATATTTTAACACGCCACAATAACTGACACAAAATGAGTCCAAATCACAGAGACCAATCAATACACCCTTTTCGAGCGACATTATCATACATGCCTAATCACACAAACGCCTCACCACAATAAGGGTAATTCTTCAAATCTGGAGGCTTCGCTTCTTTCACAAAGAGAATTTGCTAATAGGACTCCTCACGCTTATCTCTACCTTACGAATTTTCCACAATTTACAAAATTACAACAAATAGAACAGATATAATACTCACACACACAACCCACACATCACACACATTACACACTCACACACCACACACACACACACACACACCACATTATATATATATATATATATATAATATATATATTAGTATTTATAGGATATATTATATATGTATATAATATATATATATATATAAATATATATATATATATATATAACCGTATATATATTTATATATTATATATATATATATATATTATATATAGTATATATATATATAGTATATAATATATAGTATATATCCACCCATTTTAAATAAAATAATATATAACTTGGGAATCAACTAATATGCTTTAACTTAATATATAACGCTCAGATTGTTTAATTAAACGCATTAAGCGGAATGTTAACACCACTTTATACCTAAGAAGGTATAATAATACCCACAAAATTATCATAACTATCCTGTTTCGTTTAACAGAATTCACTAAAACATATAAAATAATAATATTTATAGTAGCACCAGTAACTATCTACAAAGTCGGTACTAATATGGGTATATACCGATATAAATTCATATATGTATCAACTGTAGAAAAAACGGTGCATAATAGCACGTTGAGTACTATAACATATTATATATATGGAGCCTCTATTATGATGGATATAATTTACACCTCTTATTATCTATTACAAATCTGAGAAACTAATCTTTACAATAAACTGAGGTAGATATATATAATAATATATTACTATAATAATATTATTTTGTATCATATTACTGGTAAAAAATATATCACATCTTTTTTCTTCCTGTCTCCGTTACCTTTAATATAATATATATTATATATAACTCATTAGTGTCCGAACTCAAGTAGATATACATAGACACTAATATTCAATACATCAAGTTAATAGTGGCTATTTTAAAACAGTAACCTATGGTATCTTCGATGTAGAATACTTTGCTTCATTAGCTAATATCTAGTACACTAACATTCAATCTCTACCTCTGATCTATAGAGCACTATATGTGGTGACGCGTAAGCATAACTGTGTGAAACACCAACTCTTATTTGAAAAACGCAAGAGATTAATACGTGAGACAAAGCTTAGGTACAGTTAAACAATTCTAGCACAGCTAAGTAACACTGTTTCTGTTCCCCTTAGTAAACGAAATGAAAGGAAAGCTTTGTATAAAAATGTGAAGAATTATTACATGACGATTAATTGGGTGGGCTTAGATAAAATCTACGAATCACCGTTTATTGCACGATAATAAAGAGATAAAAATCTGGAACATAGCCCGAGAAAAGGGTATTATAATCGTCTACAACAAAAAAAATGGGGGGTAGCGAGCTAAAATTTATCTAGTATTTTTTTTTCCTTCTATATATGAATTTCAGGTTCAATATATGCCATTAAACCCTTCATAATTAGGAGGCCAGAGGGATTTCTATATCCTGTGTGACTACATTTGGTCAGGATAAGCACTTTCTTTATCGATTCTTTTAAATTATTATTTTTCTATTAACAAACCAGGTCTTGAATTGTATCTAAAAAAGTACAGATATGTCTCTTTCCTTTATTATTATATTAGATCGGTAAGTTTAGAAAAATTTATATTACTCATATTTTGATTAGGAGTATAGCATAAAAACCCCAGTCAGATTTGTTGAAATTATATACAAACAAAATATGACGAGGCCAAAAGAAGAGAGAGAGTTAATAGTCATAGATCAATCGTCTCGACCTTTCGTTATAATACCTCGTTCGGACTGTACCCTGCTAATGTTCTTGTTGGATGGAATAAGCGAAGAATATTTGGGGCGAATGTTTAATCAACAGTTTTAACTATAGCCTTCATTATTTGAGGCAAAAATTTGTAAAGGGTTAAGCGACCCATACGGAGGTCGCTCTGACTTCGACTCATCTCTCTCGCATGCCTTGTTTCGTCATATCCCATGAATCATCTTTAGTCAAAATCAGTCAGCACTTTTAAGAAGGGATCGATAATAACTTTTTGTCTTCTTAAATAAATGACGTATATCTTACACCACTTCTTCGCCCTATCCTCCTCATAGACGTAACGGTAAGCATTCTTCTCTCTCTCTCTTCTATCTCTCTCCTCATCTCTCTCTCCCCCTCTCTATCTCAAACATCATAGACGTTTCTATATGTGCCGTGCTTAAGACACTCTAAACATTAGTAACCATGGCATACCGGTGTACTCTCAAATGACTACCGCAAATCTACTGAAAGAACTCGCGCAGACGTGATCCGTCTGTCGGCAACTGAAAAAGAACTTTAAAGCATTATTTTGGTCGGATCCGCCGAACAACCCTCCCTTAGAAACTTATTTGAAACCATAGGTAACAATGGCCTTTTGAAGAAATTTGCTTTTTCGAGTTTTCACTTTTTAATTTAAGCTTCTTTCTTAGCAATCAAAACTAAACCAAACTGTCATAAATGTGACTTAATGTCGCAGAAACACGATTAATCATCAAGGTAAACTAGGGCATGTACCTAAAGAGATTGAACAAGCTAACTCATGACTCGTGCAAAAAAACGTTAGCCGGCTGTTCGCACTACCCATTGGCTAGAACGAACTGGTTCAATAATGCCTCCGTTGAGCACGAGAAATGCTTAAATATTCGGCGGGCTTTCAGGAGCCCACCGCCTCACCCGTAGTAGCCTGTGATCGAGATCCAAAGATGAGAATATCAGACAGAATTTTTCCTAACTTGGATAATGTAGACTCAATGTGGGGTACGGGAGATTCACCTTCCACAATTTATTTTAATTTCCTATAATCCAAAAACCGACCCTAGGGCGCGGATTAATCTCTTCTTGGGAATAATATAGAAGAGGAAAGTTTATGCGAGAGTTCTGTAAGGTACTATGTATCTCCCGTTCATTAAATCAGTCAATCAATCCAGCTGTCAAATCTTGCTGGTAGCGATGAGGCATATTATAATTAGCAGTATAAATATATCTTGGGGCATCCGGTGTAAGCTCTAGCTTAAACTCACTTAGCGGACAAACATCTACTCTATCATTACTAAGAGCTATCGCTTCTTTATTTGCTATAAGAAAAACCAAAATTTGTTCCATCTGTCGTGGGGTCTTGCAGCACCGACCGAATCGGAATCCTTTTCTTTAGCCTAGATAATAAACATCTCCCTGTAATACTTCACGAAAGCTTCCTCATTCGAAAGACCTTCGGCAGCATCTACATCCTTATTTTAATTTCGATTCATAACTACGAAAAGAAAGAGAACTTGCACTCGAAATAAAACTTTTTATCTAAAACAATATTAGTAAATCAGACTGTAATTGATACATTTTATTACGATAGTGCCATCGTGCACTGTGCTGAGTACGTTAAGCAAACATAATATTTGTCACATCTTGGAAGAATTCTCTCCAGAAACAATTAAATTTTCGGGAGGCTTCTCGTTCCCGGCTTTTTTGATTTAACCATCCACAGATAAAAGATACTAGATAAGGCGTCCAAATTTCGATTGAGTTTTAGGCAGAAGGTTTCAATAAATTTCCTTCGTTCTCGAAATTACGACTTCGTGATGCGATAAGTTTCACTTTCGAATTAAATGTGGTGTCGTAGCTTGGAAACCTAAAATTGACCAGATT
Organism: Trachelipus rathkii; assembly: GCA_015478945.1. Taxonomy (NCBI): domain Eukaryota; kingdom Metazoa; phylum Arthropoda; class Malacostraca; order Isopoda; family Trachelipodidae; genus Trachelipus; species Trachelipus rathkii. The sequence goes on from JABUQX010001232.1 coordinate 13,021, forward strand.
CGTGGCTTACTCGGATCTCAGCCGAATTTGCGGTTGAAACTGAGACTTAACATGGATAAAGTATAGGAATTTTAAACTAGCGTTATGAATCATCTGCGAGAATATTAGTAGGATTACAAGTAACAGGAATACGTAACTAATTCAATCGTACTATTGTCTCTATATTCTTTCCATATTCTAAGCAATTCAATTATAAAAAACTTGAAACGGAAGACTAGAAATAATATCGGAACCTAACAACAAAGAACCATTAAAACAGCATTGTTGATTAACAATGACAAAGAAAACATTAAATAACCTATTATTTAGAAGCATCTGAAGTTTTACACGTTCTAAATTAGGTATCACATTCCCTGATATAGACATCCCACGCGATATAAGAGACTTAAGTAAATCCATATTGTTTAGTTTATTTTTTCTTTATTAATTTATATTTCGAATATATTTTTCTCTTGTTTAAATCTACTTGAAATAAATGCTTCAAAGAGTTGCAACCAATTTAGCTCTCTTAGTGATTTTTATTATTATAAAAAATTGCATATTAGGCACATTTTATGGTTCTGAAATTTCTTTAATAAACTCGTATTCGACAGTTAAACTTACCTTAAGAAAATAGCTTTTACCTATTAAAGGATTTTCTTCTATTCGAAATACATTCGTGGAAAGCGAATTTTTAACCTTATTGGAAATAAATTAACCTCAATAGGGCTTATTACGGCATCTTGAGGTGCCAGATCTGGATAACACCTTTTTCAAAATATTTCATCGATTCAAGACCTGCGCAATGCGAATTGTCTTCGCTGGGCTGATACGCGGAATTATGATCATAGTGGAAACAATTTTGCGCATGGATCGCGTATTCATAGGTTAGACGGTGAATTATAAATTTCGTTTAAACTGGGAAAAAATTCGGAACTTGTTAATCGTGAAAATTCACCTTACAACGACTCCTCAGTATTGCAAGTTTAATACTACGTTGGTTACATTTGAAGTATGACAAGTGATTTTTCTGGGTCCAATAGCATTGACTGAGATTATCGTGAATTGAACTTCTATTTTGTAACTTTTGGAGAACGGATATACACTGACCGGAGACTGATAACACGGAAACCCTATATCTCACTAATCTCCGGGAGATTGTATTGGAGGGGACACGTTTTCCTATCATGCAAAATAACCTCCTACTTCGGAGCATTCAGTATATCAATATTTAATTTAACTTAGGATATGCATATTTGACGAATCCTGACAAAAATTTACATGTGATTGATGAATACGGCCTACTGACCTTTGTAAAAACCCTGTTTCAGGACCTTATAACAAATGAAGTGAATTTGGAACGACACATTCATTTCACCTTTACTTTAGAATCACTTTCTTCCTATAGTTTCCAGAAAGCGATGACTTACCTTTGTTTAATTTTCGAATTTAAAAACTTTGTGGAGAATTGAGGATTCTAAATCTGTGTTTGGCAATCTTTCTTCTGCGAGCTCCACTCGAAATATATTTTTGGAAGAGACAGAGCGAGAAAAAAAAAGGATCTCTGTAAGTATATCTATTAGGGCACGATAGTGGTGACCCGGTATTCCACTTAACAGGTTTTGCAAAATTAACATTACTCCGTAGTATCATTGAATCGTCCTCGGAGTCGAGATCTGAAGGTTTTAATGAAAAAAGAATAAATGCTGGTATATATAGAATAAATAAATTGCAGAGGTTATCTCATCCCTTAATGAACGTGGTTAATTAAGAAGTATGATGTAACGGTATCCTTTTTTTCGAGGTTTTAGACGTCTGTATGAGCACAAAGACACTTGCAATTTTTATTTTGGAGAGATTAGGTTACTGTCCTCTTCTTCTCGATATGATCTCTTATACAATACCTTTATCGCACTTTAAAATTTTTAACTTTGGCTCTTATCTTTCTCAATATTACAATTATTGTAATCTTGTATGATGTTGAACAGATTTGATTATTACAGAAACTCCATCTACTCAGAATCCACTCATTTGATACTTAATTAAGGTCAGTCTAGCACGAGTATATTATAATACAACAGAGGGAAAACAACAACAACCTACGTTGCTCAACCGTGAAATCTGCGTTATGATGAGATACTGAAGAATCCAGAAATTCTTGCAAAGCTTTCTTGCGCTAGTACTTCACTAGTATAGTGATAACTTCATAAGTAATGCAGATGAGAGTAGATGTATGATAGTATCCCAACTAATCACAAGGTACAATAAAAAAATTCTTTAACAAAAGCCATATCATAAGAAAAGAGCTCTTGGAAATTAAGTGGAGGTCCAAGACTAATAATACAATGACAAAAATTCCGAGATAATAATAATTCTAAGAGAGACTCGTGAGAATGCCACGATGATAGACACTAGGAAGATAGATTTCATTGGAAAAGAGTGCTGAGCAAGCTTCAACAGGATTCAATTAATCTAAAATTATTATATATTTTATTAAAAATCCTGGCAATACCCATAGATTTGGGTGTTAGGTGAAACATTAACCTCTTTCTTTAGAGCTGAGTGGATTAATATGAAAATCTTTGGAGTATATTAATAATTCTGTGGCGGTTTCTGAAGCATTCGGAACGAGTTTTATACAGGAAAAAATCGTAATCGATGAGTGGACATGTCAGGCTCATCTACTGATACACTCGGTATGTTCGCAGTGTTAATGCTCTACTTTCGTTGACATCATGATAGCACAATAATAAATCGCTAAATAGCGAAGGAAGCTACGAGAATTTATAGACAACTGGTCTCTCAGCCAACATGTCATAACTATGTTAACGCTACTTAATAAATGGGAAATGTTGGGCCGGCGAATGAATCGATTATATCTCTGTATTTATTCAAATGTAGGTTTCCTTTAGTACATGTTTTTCTTGTATTATGACTCTAGTATGTATTAGATTATTATAGAATATATTTTTCGAGAAATTAATATATCTCTGAGCAAAAAGGAACTTGACCGATAAAATAGATTGTGCCTTGGTTGCTCCTCCACTCAGTACGCACTAGTGAGGGCTAGAAAAATCTCCTTTTATTCGTTCAGTGAAGTGACACAAAATACGTTTTAATTATCTTCCTCGTATCTAATAAAGGCATTTAAAACAATGAAACACGTTAAAAGTGATACAATGAAATAACGAATGAGTACAAAAACTAGGACTAAATAAAAAGTTGAATCAGAGAAAATTAACGACGTTAACATAAAAGTAAATAACATAATGGACTTTAATAAATGACTAAAAAAAATAAAAAAAAAATGACAATTATTAATGACAATTTAATGTCACAAATTAAGAATAATATGCAATTGCATTCAAAAATAGACAAAAACGAGGACAAACACTCTAAAATTGTTAATTTAGCTTCATATATATATTATCATATATATATATATTATATCACTATTAATTAAAAAAATTACCAAATTTATTTATTGTACCAAATAGACACCTATATACTTATATAGACTTACAGGAATACTTTTATCTCTTTACCTAAACAATGTTATCCTTAATAGTTATATATAGCTGCGGGAGCATCTTCATAGAATCGACTTGAAGATAGTCCATAATATCCTAATATCAACAGAGGAGAACAATTAGACTCGTAAGAATAAACTCGAAAAAGATAATAATAAAAAAAAATAATAATAATATTAATAGTTAAAATTAAAACACATAATATTTCAAAAAAAAAATAAAAATAAATAATGTTTAAAAAATTATATTTTGCTCATTTCTGTAAACACTGAGTGGAGCTGCAATAGGGTCTAACAAAGCCAATAACTTTATCGCTATTGAATATAAAAATCTCATAACTGTGTATTCGTATAATGCTCTTTGGAAATCGGCGATAATTGCAATAATAATAAAAATCATTTTTCATTTCATATTTATATGAGATCATCAAATTATAAGTCGCTTAAAGTAGTTTTCCTTTCTTTCACACAAATTAATGGTACACGGTTTAGTCGTACTTTGGCAGCCTGAAGACAAATACAAAATAATCTTGAGAGTTACCTTGATTATGAACATGAATAAATATGAATTTCACACCAGAATTATATGAAAGTTATAGTATATGGATTAAATATTATTTATTACTTATAGTATAAATAATTATAAGATTTTATTATTATATTAGCAATCAGTATTAGGAACTGTACTTAATATTCTTTTGTGTTTTTAATGTCTTTTAAAAGAAAATATTATATTATAAATTAATATACTATATTATATTATAATATTATTTTATTAAATTATATATATATAGAAATATGTATATTATATATAAGATATATATTTTTAGCTAAAACTAGCTATAAATAATAGTATAGTTATTATATATATCTACCATATTAAGTCATTATATTAATAAGTATATTAATTAAGAATTGTATGGCGAAAAATATATATATAGAATATCGTTTCTATGTAGTACTGAAAAATTTGTGTGAGTGTACTGCTGTAACGATGTTTTTAAAATTATTAATAATATTCATTCGATCTCCACATTAAAAAAAAAAAACAAACCACATTTCACTATACGGCGAGCCTCCTGATCACGGCTGACCCAAAGGATTATAGAAACTGGATACATAATAATCCCGCCTAACAATAAAAAAATACACCCTGCCTTGCAGTCTATTTACCAACCTATCTTTCTTCTAGACTCAGCTTACAGATAGATCAGGAGAACGAGAAGAGAAAAAATAATATACTTCACGTCATCATAATGTATTCTGCAAAAAGGCCTACCTACTTTTCTTTCTGTATTTAATTTACTGTGAGAACTCAACAGTAAAATCTGTAATCTGTAATTTACGTGTGTTGATGTGGTTCGAGTGATGACGGTGTAATCTTTGAGTACCACGATTCTGTTTTCGGAGACTGCTCTGAAGAACAATATATTTAACTTCTCTGTAGAACTTTTATTCATGCCACATAAAACAATAATATTTATGACCAGTAGCAAAATACAGTTCACATACACACACAAAGCAATTAACTAATACGAACCAGGTATAATATAACAATCATATAAATCTATATTAATAAATAAAAAGCAAATATAATATAATAAATTTTAATAATAATAATATTTTACCATTCATTAATTATTTCATTTTATTATTCATTAAATATTTTTAAAAATAATTAATCTAATATCAAATAAATAAATATAAATATTGACATATTTATTTTCTTGTCACCAGAGCTAATATAAAAAGAAAAAAAAAAATCTTTTAAGCAAAGTCCAGTTATAATCTTGGATAATCTGGCTACAAAGAAAACCCTCACGTAATTAAGATCACCTTTACAGTTTATATTCACCAATACTTCTATTTAACGCAACTATCGATATGCACAGCTGTGAAATCCTCACCATGAAATTGTACGCCTATCGAACATGAGAATACTTTAAACATAAATTGATTATGTTTACGCAGTTAAAAGAAGATCATACTTAACATAGTTTGTATATCATTAAAGCAATAAAATAATCTAAACAATATATATATAGATTACCATTACCATATTTGAGATAGAATTTATTTATATATTGTAATTTAAAATAATACATACATAATTTTTATTGGATATCTAGTATATATTTACTATAACCTCTTCCTAATATTAGCTATCGACTTACGCTCGGTATATTATATATATATATATTATATTATATAACATTTTATTTATTATAGTAGTTATATTATAAAATAAATTATAGCACTTAATTTCCATATATATATAATTATAAAAACTTTGAATAAATATTTGATGCACAGAACTGAGAAATTACGAAAATATTAATTTATAATAATAAATAAAAAAAAAAAAATTATTTACTAGACATCGATGACAGAAAACGGAGCCGTTGTGAGGCTACTTTAATTATTTCTATGACGTCTACAAATACTAATATACAATACGTATTGTATATATATATATAGAAATTAACAGTGAAGAGAAATTAGATGGAAATCAATCATCGTTAAGGGAATTACAGTTAATTAAAAATTCTATCCTATAATAAAATTTAAGAAAATATAAATAATAATAATTTTATAAATTACTATTAAATAATGTAATTATAATACCCTTTTTTTTTTATTCTTTTACCAAACAAAAATAAAAAAAAAAAAGAAAGAAAAAAAAATGTAAGCACTACTATAATTACCGATATTTTTTATCAATTATAATATCGTATAATGAGCTCATAAACATTTCCGCATTTGCGTATACAAAGAAAATTTGACGTCGCAAGCAAAATGATCATCTTTGATGAACCAATAGATTGCTTTCTATATATGATATAAATCGAAAATGATGTAAGCTTTACACTTTATTAGAAGTAATAAGACAAAAATCTAACTATTTGTAGAATTCGGTTCGCCGTCAAATAATAATAATTTCTATGTAAATAGATGATTTTTTATTTTTTTTTTTTTTTTATCCAAGGGTATCACTTTCTTTGTACCTGACCAGCAATTTTTTCTATATTATGTTTCTCTAAAAAAATATATTCAACATCGAGAAAGGAAATGTTAGACTAAAATTTTCAGATCCTGTTACGGGAAAACCATTCTTTACACCCCTTTTATTTTCCAGCAGGGTGTTACTTATTACTAATTCTTTAATTGATACTCTTAACTTCACAAAATCTGTCTTTAATACTTTTAATCTTAGATTTTCATTTGAAGTCAGCAAATTAAATTGGTCTTTTAATGCGCATATTTTCTCAAGGATGATCCGGAATCATGAAAAATATAAATAAAAGACCAATTATTTGCTGCACTTCAAAGGGCGAAATCAGATGCTACCATTAGATAATAATAATAATTCACGTGTACGAAGAATAGTAAGTAACAACCCTGTCTGGAAGTTATGAAGGGTGTAAAAGATGGTTAGTTCACGCGAGCAGATAAACAGAGTACCGATACGTTATAGTCTTAAACACATTTAATATATCGAATTAAAGAAATATTTTTATATTATGAAAAATCATGACGAAAAAACAAGGCATAGCAATAGAGCATGTAGGACAGAGAGGGTAACCACTGTGAACAGAAGAAAAAGAAAAAAAACATTGCATACTTATTTCTATGAGAGCTTTTAATTTGAGATATATGAAAGGCAGACCAGTTCTATAAAGTGATTTTGTGCTTTATATGTCTAAAAGGTGAATGCCTTCATCATTTGTCGCATTCCAATATAGAAGCCATCCTTGGGTCATCCAAGAGATGGATCATTTTCGGCGAGCGTTGAACAAGTATATTATCACCTTTTGTTTATACGCAATCGCAGGATGTTGAGCTGGGAGCTTCAATAGTGTACGAGTATATCAATAATGTGTTTTTTGTGGTAAAGAGGTAAAAATAGAGTTTCGTATTGGGTTTCGTATTTCATTAGTTTGCTGGCAAGAATTTTGAAATTAAGAAAAGTATCCGGAGATGATACCTATCGAATTGGCAGTGGAAGAAGGAGAAGTGGTACAGCAACGGATTCGGGAGCTTTTTCAGACTGTATAGAGCAGGAGAAATACCAGATGACTGGGGAGAAGCATTATAGTTCCGATTTTTAAAGGGAAAGGGGATGCAGCTAAATATGAAAATTATAGAAGAATAGCTCTATACCACATGTAGCAAAGTTATATGAGAAAATAATAAAAGGTAGAACAAGAACCTATGTGGAACCAATTTTGGGAGATGAGCAACAAGAACATAGGAGAAATCAAAGTGTTACAGATTTGATTTTTTGGATTAGGAATGGTGGTGGAAAGACTTTAACCAGAGTTTAACCAGAGTCTCTATATAGCTTTCATAGACTTGCAGAAGGTCTTTAATTCCATGGCCAGAGAGAGAGAGATAGAGAGAGAGAGGAAAAAAAGAGAGAGATTATGGGAATGAATGAAAGAAAGATATGGGATGTCAGGGAGTTTGATGAAGGCGATTATAAGCTTATATGTCACTAACTCAGCTAGTGACATATAAGCTTATAATCTCCTTCATCAACCTGCCTGTGTGAACTTGCGCTCAGGGTATGCGGCACTCTCCCAGCATACGAACGAAAATTTTAATTAAATAACGAACAGTTTGGCCACCTCTATCACCCTTGAGTACCTTAACACGTCTTGGGCTGCACCGCCTGACATTTTTTTTTTTTTTTGAAATATATTCAACACTCAATATACATATCCCGATGTTGAATCAACATTTCAAAAAATATAAAAAATGACTGAGACGTGTTAAAGTACTCATGGGTGATAGGGGTGGCCAAATTGCTCGTTATTTAATTACAATTTTCATTCGTGTGTGCTTAGAGAGCACAGACTACCCTGAGTGCACTCCCCTGTGTCACTTACACTTGCAGTGTCAGAACATCGACAGGGTCAGAAAAGTAGTTTAACGTGAAGACAAAGTGGGAGTTAAATAGGGGCAATATTTTATCAAATGTTGCTATTTATAGCATATATTGATATGGTTATATGTGGTTTTCAAGGAAAATATAGAGGAGAGGTATAAAAACAGGATAATGATCTATGCGAATGATATTACGGAATGGGGTACGGATAGAGAGACCTTTACTCCTGGTATAAGGACCCTTGAGCTGTACCTTTTATTCAATCTCTTGTTCATTTTCACTATATTCACTACCAACATCTACTAACTTATTAACTTGTTCAACCATGGCCAAAACTTTAGACATTTCAACAAGTTCCACCTCAATTTCTCTCTATGTTGCAAAGATAAAATAGTGCAGTTGGAAGTTAACATGGAGTTCTCTCGGCTAGAAGCTTTTTAATGTCTTCCTATGAAAGTTTTTACAGTTTGATATTTTGGATTTAATTCTTAAGAAAATTTTGGATTACAGCAATATTTATATTAAAGAAAAAACAACGTTTCTTAAAACTAAGTTGAGCCAAAAAATTTTATATTAAAAAAAAGCTTGTGGTATACATCTTCTAATTTTGTCCATATTGTGAAAATTTGTCGGATTATATAGTTAATCAAATTTAAAAAAAATATATATATTTTAGGTTACGGCATTTCTTTTGGTGTGGAAGACGAAAATAATCATCCTAATTTAGTGCTAAATTATAATAAATTCAAAGATCATTATAAATTTTCTGAAATGGATCTTGGTTGTTTGAAAAGTTTTCTTCTGTGTCAACTCGTAAAGAATTCTTTTCTTACAATACTTAGAATATAGTCTTATAAAAACTTAAAAATTTAGTAATGTTATAATGTGATAAATGAGATTTCGTTCTCATTCTCTCTCGCTCGTGATCCAAACATGCGCTACACGCACTTAACTCTCTTATACTAGTTCTTAGAATATAGTCTGTATCACACACTCTCAGGGATGATTCAATAGTGTACGCTGTAACTCAGCTAGCTAAATTCCGACACCATACAAGCACCTGCGACGATGTCAGAAAACAGCGCAAGGCGCTATGATAATGTGCGTTACTACGAGATCGGACAGATAGCTAACAGTAATAGAGAGAGCGTTATGTGAAGTGTCAGATTGGGAACTGCTTCACACAATCCTTTAAAAAAATCAGAATGCACCTAGACTTGTTTACACAAATAGTTAATAGACTACTTCTTGCGATAAATCACTCTGAATGTATTAAAATCAGTAAGATCTTTACTCTTACGATTTCGTTGTATGCGATTACAAGAATCACATGGTACTGTATTAAGATCTCTATCTCTCACTAGGCTGCTCACCATTTTTGTGTATTAATCATCACTGCCATATTCTCTTATCCTTGCTTTCGAGATATCGCTCCTTCTGTCATAGTTACTCTGCTCGCGGGCACACGCACGTATAATATCCTGGTCTCGCTGAGACGGCATCTCGTGCGTCAGGTAGTCAATCCTGACTCACTATAGTATTCATATAGAATATATATATAATGCAGAATCTCAATCTAATAATACTCTGCGAGAAGACAATCTCATAGTGGGGTGGTGGTGCCGAGACATTACTCGGTATATTACTCGCTCATCTCCAACTGGTGCTGCCTGTACTCTCCAACCCTTAGCTCTCTCAATTCCTCCTGCTCTCCTCTATCGCGATCTCCTCTCTTACTCTCTCTCTCTCTCTACTACTCTCTCTCTCTTCTCTCATCTCTCTCTCTCTCTGTTCTCTTATCGAATGTTGCCTGTATGAGTCGACAGGCTTATGGACATGCAGATGACAGAGTTTTATACAAATAATAATCTTTAGTGTTGCGGACACACGCACATACATACGCTCTTACACACTCACTCAAAAAGTGGTGTCATCGTGCATATATATACTAGGAACGTACGCATACACGCGAAACATTTGTATCAATGTCACAGCGGGTTCTCTTAACACGCTGTGCTATGCTCTTAACTTGATGGAATTGTAGATCGAGTAGAGCAAAAAAACGTGATTCGCTTAATATTTTCTTTTTGCATGACTGGACTAACATGGTGTTACGACTCTGGATTGTGCGTGCTAATGTATTGGAGCTTTCAGTTATGTGAATAATGTTTTTGCGATTTTTGATAAAAAATATCCCACCAGAGGTTTTGTTAAATTTTATAAGTGATTAACGTCCCTTCCATCACTTTTACTTTTTAGAAACCTTAGGATGATAGTCTTGATGGACAGATTAATTTTAAAGTTCGTAGGAAGATTACTCATTCAGATTCTTACATGAATTGGTATTCTTCACATTCAACTTATATGAAAAGAGGTGTTGTCATGAAGCAAATTTTTGATATCGTATGGAGTTTGTAGTCCCCAATTTTTAGAAGTTAAATATGTTAAAAAGGTTTTTAAAATTTTTAAATATCCAGATGTCATAAATAGAGCAATGGTGTTGGCTAGGTAAATCTTTTTATACTCTTAATGACTCCAAATCTTTCAAAATAGAAAGTGTTATAGTATATCCAGATAATTTTGACTTCAAATCAAGAAAGATTGTTCCACAAAATGTAATCTTAGCACAATCAATTCCCCTCACATTTTAAAAAAAAATTTAAAACCTGTTATTAAAATGAAAAACATAAATTCTAGACTGCATAAAATACATTGCCGGGATTGCACAAAGAAATATATAGAAAAAGCTAACAATTTTAAAACAAGAATTTACCAACATTCACATTATTTGAGAATTAATGATGAAAATTCGGGGCTGGTTACCAATAGAAGAAAACAAAATTATTGTATAGATATTAATAATACATCTCTGTTTTCATTAAAAAATAACAATTTTAGAAAATTAGCCGAATCATTTTTAATTCAAAGTACAATTAATTTGAATATTAATAAAGGTGCATTTTAAATTGAAGAAGTCACAAATAATATTTTAAAGAGAAATCTCCTTCTCAAAAAAATGTTGCTGTTCGAGTGTGATGATATCATTACGTAGGTTGTCAAGGTTTTGCTCAATCTCGCAGTTTTTGTTTATTAATTTTTTTTCTTTTTTATAAAGTTCACATATCAAGGGTATATAGCCTATTCTAGGAGGAGTAACTTCTCTAGAATAGGCTATATACCCTTGATGTGTGAAGGGTATGTAGAGTATTCTAGAGAAGTTACCCCTCCTAGAATAGGCTATATACCCTTGATGTGTGAAGGGTATATAGCCTATTCTAGAGAAGTTACCCCTCCTAGAATAGGCTATATACCCTTGATGTGTGAAGGGTATATAGCCTATTCTAGGAGGGGTAACTTCTAGAATAGGTTATATACTCTTGACACATCAAGGGTATATAGCCTATTCTAGGAGGGGTAACTTCTCTAGGTAACTGCTACCTAGGATTCGGGGTAGGGATCGAACCCGAGTCCTTTGCCACGCGACTCTGTCTCTCTATCGATTCACCCATGTAAAGGCATAACATTTGGAGTTTCATTCTATAAATGATCACTTGAAAAGGAAACTGATAAGTATCCGAGGTGTGAGTCAAGCTCTATTCCTCGTCTTTTTAACTTCATTTACTCCTCATCTCTGCTGCACCCATCCGCTCAACGTAATGAACCAACAATTTCGTTCTTAGATCTGTACTCTCTCAGCTGGAGAACAGGCACCATATGCTATGCCGACTCAGAGCTACGAACTGCGTACATCATTTGGATATATATATATATATTATATATATATATATATATATTAATTATATATATAATATATATAATAGTCACAAGCGCCATATGAATGTATAAACGCATGAGAAGTATCAGTTATAATTAGCGCTCTCGTACCTACCTGTGCAAACATCGTAACAACAATCTCACTCTTCTACCTGTAGATGCACATAAAGTATAATATATGATATATATATACTTGCGGAACTCTACTAATCTACTCATATTGTATATATAGTAGTACTTATATAAACGCTCTTACGCTCCATTATACCTCTATCAGACGTCTGGTTACGATACTCATATTATTCATTCCATATTTCCTATAATATATACCGCCTTAGTCCGCCGCTCGCTCCCAATCTAACTCTCTCTCATATATCAGGAATTCACTCATGGTGGAATATAATAACTCATATATATTTCCTATATTATGTTATTATATCCTCTCTCTCTCCTATATATTATATATATATTATATATTATATATATATATAATAAATATATATAATACTTAATATATTATATATATAGCGGTCGTTAAACGTTATCAGATTATTATAAATAAAATTATTATAACTTATATCTCTTAAAATTACGCTTTTTAACTTAAATTATTTTACATCATACTAAATTACCTCAAAATTATATATATAGATAAACTCTTTAAAGTTATTTATAACGATATTATTCATTCATTTCATACATTTGTAAAATATTAATTGTTAATAATATTAAAATTGTCAATTTTTAACGGTTTTGCCTTTTCTACTAATTTAGAAAATATAAATTATGTGTATTTATTCATGTAAAGATATGCTAGTAGAATTATATGTGTATTCTATGCATGTAAGCGAGTATAGTACGTAGAGTTTTATGGTGTCTTAAATTGATTTGGTTATTTTAATGAAATTTTAATACTTGCTATGTTGTATTATTTAATATATAACATACAATTAACTTACTTAATTACTTTGCTTCATTAATATCACTTGTATTTATAAATTAAAAATTAAATTATTTATTAACTTCTTAAAATTTAGCTTTATATTATTTTCTTATAATTTATACATTCATTGAGAGATCGTAGAACTCTTAAAAAGTACGGTTATTTTTATCACTAATTATATATATTTCTAACATATTTAAAAATTTAATTTGGTAAATCTGAAAATATATATATGTAAATTCTCAATGTGTATTTATTATGCAATGCGAAACGAATGTATAATTTCAAATGGTGAATTGTGAGTTCTCAATTTATCCAATAAAGTGCAGAAATAAGTAGTATTATTATTTTATTAATAGTTTTAGGTGTACTTAAATTGACGTTTTTTTTATTCAATGAATAATTTCATAAATATATACTTTTTTTTTAAGTAACCAAAAATATTATTAAAACAAGTCAATAATCAATATAAAATTGTTATTTAATAAAATAATTTATATAGCGAATCCGCATTAGCAGGTATTTTTTTGGAGTAGATTTTACTTAATTACAAATTTATAGAACTCTTTAAAAGTTACGATTTTTCCTTCAAATTTTCATCTCAAATGCTTATATTTGGTAAATATCTGAGTGAAATTAGGACATCTATATGGTATTTATTTCAGCATTTTGAAATAATATTTAAAAAATGTTGTTTTACATATCAGATATTTATGATACCATTATTCAAAAAAGTACAGTCGGGGAATATTAATTATAATAAGTTTAAATTAGTTGTTATATAGGTGTATCTGTTAATAAGTGATCGTCACGATTTAAATTAGTAATGTGAGGTGACAATTTTATAATTACAAATGAATTTGTATTTTAATCAATCACGAATAATGATGTACAAAAATAACATTTCTTAAATTCTTTATCAGTTAGTCAGTTCTGCTTTTTTAATAGATAAAATCAAAAATCTCTCTGAAACTCTATCATATATAAAAATTATCAGCATATTGTAACTTAAATATTCACACATATGTTGCACATTGAGCTATAACTTAGAACTCACTGGATGATAGATAGCTCAAACAATCTCCTTCCTAGAGATGGAGGTTCTAATATATCATTATGAAACATTATTAGTATAGAGATAGATATCTGATTATGATTAGAAGTAGGATATTACACTTGGAAGAGGTGATTTTACAGAGACATTTCGCGAGAGAGGCAACATGAAATAGCTCGTAAGAATTCATTTGAATGCCGAGATATTAAATATCGAAGATAATATGTCAGAAAAAGGCTTTTTATATAACTTGATTGTTTATACCGGTGAAACTCTTATTGCGTAATATGATGATTAGATATCACGTATAATTATAAGTAATTAAATTTCAATTTATTATTTGATTTATTATTATATATTATATTATAATCCTATTATAATTGTGTATTGGGTTTACTGGTAGATATTATACAATTGTATTTCAGTGTGACTGGGAATTCTATAATATCGTTCTTAAATTATTTTATAGCATTAGGATTAGGAGCTCTCTCAAATGTTCAATTCAATTATACGAGATCATATTAAGAGGCTTACTCTTAAAAGTTAACGATTTTCTCTAATTTCTAGATTGAATATCAATTTGAATTAATCATAAAATACTGAATGTATTTATCATTGTACTTGAGTGGACATAATATTATATATTTATTTTTATTATTATAGCATTGCTTTTCTATTTTTTAGGCCCATTGCTTTTCTATTGAAATTCAAATTTTATATAAGTTAGAAAAAACCTTAATTTTTAATAGGTTTTAGGTTTCGTCTATTTTCATTATAATTGACGTTTTAATGAAATTTCAATATTTGTTTTTATATTTATATAGCACAAGATAATTTAATATTTCAACCAAAGTTTTACACAAAGCAAAAAACACTTTATACATATATACCTAAAAAAAATTTTCAACTTCTAAAAATTTTACTCTCTTGTTTTTTAATCTTTCTGTTTTTATTTACCAAATTTAGAACTCTTAAAAGTACTGATTTTTTCCATATACATATTGGATACAATAACATATACTGAGAAATTCATATGAATTACCTTCCTTGATGTTCAACACAAAGTGCTGCAGCTTTTCCACTCACTTTAACTCTCACATTTTTTTACTTATTATTGGGTTCAGACGATTTGTGAATATATAAAAATTAATAGTGAACTGTAGTGTTCGACACACTAAACAAATTATATCTCTTATAAATAAAGCTTAGAAAGAGCAATAATTGAATTTTAATAAATATATATAACTGAATGTACTATTAATTATTTAGTGAACCAGATTATAATATATTAATGAGTGAAGATTTTCCGATAAATATTATGTTTTTTTTAGAAATTGATGACTCGGTTTTTTTTCTTCTTTTTAGTCTTTTTGTTTCAAATTCCTCAAGATATGTTTATAAAATATAAAGGTATAATACCTTCTTAAATATATTACTGTCTTTTTCATTAAATATATTATCTGTCCGGTATTACATAAGTTTTTTAGGCACTTTAAAAAGTTACAGAGTATCTTGCCAGTAAATTTTAAAGAACATTGTGAAATTCTGCAACATAGGTTTTTGCAAATTGTTCCAAGTTTCATAATCTCGGCGATATATATTGCCAGTTTGCATTTCATTATTTGCTATTGTAGATAAAATTTTAATTGTGGGTTTTCCATTTCGGAATTAAATTGCAATTTGCAGATGATTAGAGAGATAAATGTGACGTATATATATTGTAGTTAATTAGTTTATATTGTGTATCAGTTGACGCTATCTTCTCCGAGTTCGAAATTTTCAAGTGTAGTTATTTGTTTTTGTATTATACCAAATATGGTTCTATTATGTTGATGACCACTAGTATGTGTAAGTAGTAGACAAGTTTTATTCTCATAAATATATCAGTTTATAGCTCTTTGAGGCAAATTTATATATCAGAACATTACAAATTGTTAAAGAGAGAGATTTCTGGTATAAAAAACTACAGCCCGAGAGCATAGTATTCGCGTAATATCTTCTCCGAAGAATCATTGAATTAAGTCTATTAGGATAATCTGAAAAAATGTTAGGTTTTGTGTGAACTGATAGTGCTTCAATAGGGATATTTTCTCTGGTACTATTGTTCACCAACTATAAAAATAATGTGTGTCTCCACTTTGAAATAAAAGCTCAGATTTCCTCTAATGCCGAATCAATAGCGCAATTTTCATTTATGTGGCATCTCTTTTTGGCTTTGTCGGCTATAGGCCATACTAGAATATAGTACGGTTTAATTTATCGATTGTTTTCTCTCTTAATGAGTGTGGTTTTTGTCTATATAGGTAAAAATATTTTCTTTAAATTAAGTTTGTGATTCAAATACCCATGTCCTTTAACTTTTAAAAAATTGAAATAGTCGTACTGTGAATTAAAATTCTAAATATTTAGTTTCACAAATTTTGTTATTATAAATTCTTTTATTTAACATATTTATCTTTCCATAAAGCATCACTACTCGCAATTATGTTGTCCTAATAATTATTCAACTAGTTTGATGGGACATTCTATTGTTAAGTGTTTCTTATAAGGGTATAGAGAATTATTCTGAAAATTATTGAGAGCCTTTGATTTAACGGGTATAATTTGCTCATAGCTCAGATTCGAAATAGATAAGAGGTACACTTTTCTCTGTTTATCTCCTCGGTAGTTAATGCTCTACAAATTATTACACTCAAATCACATATAACCGCATATAATACAGTTCCATGTTTTTCATATCATAGAATAGTTTAGGGGTTTGTTTTCTTCATATTTAATTTCAGCACAGTTACTATTATAAAATAGTATTTAATTAATTTTTATGTGATTTTTTTTATTTTTACATATGTAAAATTTTAATTTATACCAAATATTTCATTAGTTGTGAAAACTCTGTTTTATTAAATGGGTGGTTAAAATAATATTTAATTAATCAGGAGACTCTTAAATTACGTTTTTTTCTTAAATTTTCACATTAGTAATAAGACTTATACATTTAGAATTAAAAACTTAAAGATTTATTATTTCTCCATTATATATTTCAATATTTTAATAATTTAATTTGGTAAAATTCTAAAATTTGAAGTGTATTTATTTACCTTAACATCAATTATGATTAGAATTAGTAGTTTTTTAAAATAATAAATTGTTGTTTTAATTTTAGATTTCCAAAGTTTAATTTTGAATAAATATAATTAGCAGAATATATAATAGCGTATATTTTTAGTTGATTTATTATATAGATTTTATAATAGTGGTGTGTTACCTTTACTGTATAACAAACCATCTCTTTTTATATTTGAAAATTTATTCAATATATTGTTTTTATTAATACTATTTTTACTATATTACTAATTTATAGTTTGGATGTAAATATAATCCAGTATTATTTAATAATATAATTAAAATTTATATAACTTTCTTTAATAAATTAACGTGTTTTTGTTATCTACAATATTTACATTAATCATAAATTTTTTAATGTAACTCTTTTTAAAAATATCGATTTTTATTTTCTAAAATCTTATGATATTTGACAATTACCTCTGAGAATAGAAATGTTTATCATTATTAACGTGTTACGTTATTATAAGCTTCAAACCGCGTGCATTTTTTTCGAGAAGGTGAGCATTGGATAGAAAGGGTTATGTGGTTCATTGAATGTCATGAAAAGTATATATTACTGCACGCACAAAAGGCCGCACGTTTATTAATTGTTAACGGTGACTCTTACGGAATTGACTTCGTTATGTGTTCAATTTGACATTGGTGCAAAATAAGACAAAATGTCCCGAATATGGAACGGCAGAATGATTGCTTTTTATAAGCACAAAATTATATTTGTGCAACCCTTAAGTTGTGTGAACATTAAACTGTATTTAATAAAAATCATATTTTCTATTACATTCTAAAATTACGCATTTTCAATTTAAGTTTGTTCATCCTCTACTATAATATTAAGATACTTCTTAAATAGTTTATCTCACGAAGTATTTTCAACGATAAATTATCAATACTATATATTTGATTGAAAAGGTGGTATGTGGCAATTTTGAATTCTATAAAATTGGCTTATTTTAAAGTTTTTAACGGATATTTTCAGCATTTGAAAAAAAAAGTGTTTCATGAAATTAGCAATTTCACAAAAAGCAGAAAAGCTCGAATTCTCTAATTAATAGCTTCTTAAACCGGTAGATGCTCTTATAACTCTTGACGACTTTCTTAATGAAAATTTCAATACTCTATAGCTCTTCTCTTAACTCATTTACACATAATGTTCCCAAATGGGAACATTAATTTATCACGTCATAATACACTAAAATAAATTATAATCTCTTAACCTTCAATCCATAAAATTTACGAACTTTTTTTCTTTTAACATTTTATCTACATTGACATTACCTTAAGAGACTTTCTAAAAGTCGAATTCTCTCTGGCAATAACTTAGAGAGGTTCTGTTTTTTTACTGCTCAACTACTCTTGTGAGTTTAGGAATTATTTTGAGTCAAATTCTCTCGCGAAATACTACTGATTGTCTCTCTGATACACACGTTGTACATTTGCTCTCGTGTGCGAAAAGGAAGCATTTGAAAAAAGTAATAATCTCGCTCGTTCTCAACTCTATTTCTGCACTAAATTGCACAAAAAAATATTCTCCACACATATTAGTCAGGAGAGCGAAGAATGATGTCAAATTATACAGTAATACGTGTATAATGAAATATTATGATTTATTCTATAACTTGATAGATCTCTGTTTTTTAATGTATAATTTTCTCTAATATATATTATAGATTTTAAAAAATTTTATATTCTTTCCATTTTATCAATATATGTTGGTATATAAATGATTTGATAATCTTAAAATAAAAATATTTTTTAAGCTTTGTTTATTTTTTCAATTTGTTATGGAATTTTTAAAATTACGTGCCTTTATATAGCGTTAAATGGTTATCATCTAGTTCTCAAAATTTTAGTAACTCGTCTAGTTATACGATACGAATCTATTTTTTCCTAAATTATCACACCATTATTGAATATTATGTGTGCTCTATATCTGAATAATTGTATATCTCTATTGTAATCATTTATGGTATTATATTACAATATCAAATTAAGAGATAAACTAAATATTAAGATTTATTAATATGTAGCTTGCTATTAGAAATGCACTTTCAAAATCAAAAAATAAAGTCGTACTCTTAGCTCCATTTCAATAGTTCTTATCGTTGTGCATATAATATGAGACGTTTTATTATTGAATCTTTTAAATATATTCTCGCGTGGATTATTTTCCAAAGCCTATACTCTTACCAATCTATATCTCTCTTGCAATATTTTCGATTAGTTGAAAAACCTTTTTTCTTTCACAATTTATACTCTTGAGACTTACTCTTACACATTTAATCATTTTTTCTACTCATACATTTTAATCTATATAACAGAGATCTGGTCTATTTACTCTCACCTTCCATTGAAGATGTAACCTCGCTCAGCTCACTCAGAATATAAAACTAATTACTAATATTTCACATATTTTTTAAAATAATTTTGTGTAATATGTAAAATAAATTGAATGTATTTTTTTAACAAGTTATTGAATTATAATTTTTCAGCATTTTGAAAATATTAAATATATTGTGTTTATTATTTTCATATTTTATTGTATATTATATCAATATATATAAAGTCAATGAATAATGACGTTAATGATTTAATAGTGTTATTTATTATGGTAGTCTTTAAAGTTAGATTGACGCTGTGATGTTTTAATGAAGTTAGTAGTAGAAGTTAGTAAATAGGTAGATATTCAATAAGTTAGGTGCCTATGATTTATATAATTGAGACACAAAATATTTCAATGGTTAGTTGAAGAAAAACCTGTTTATAGATACAAACCTTATATAATATCTATCTCATTAATATTACGCTTTTGGCTATGGATATTATTATTTCACATATATAACAAATAATTATTACATTTAGAAATAAAAGTGACGATTTTATCATATATATATATTAAACAGAATATTGTAATATTTCATTATTTGTATGTAAACTTATAAAGAAGTTTTCGGTATATTTTTTGTTTTTTAAACGGTATTTTCATGGTCCATTTGAGAATCCTCACGATAAAGATGTTTTTCATTTTGATTAGTTGTCCAATATTCAAAAAGCAGAAATAGTGGCACCGTATATTTTGTCAAAAATAATATTTATTTTACTACGGTATGGTAGTATGGTAGTAAGATACCTGTCAAAGTGAATCTCAAAAAAAAACACCATTTGCTCTCAAAATATAATAAAACGTTATAGTGAGTTTCTTTAATTAAAATGCTAAGGTTTACAGCTACAGCTATGTAACATTATTACAATTCATAAAAATATTAATTAAATATGCTTCATTCATTGGAATAACCATAGCACATAAAGTTTTTTCTACATTATATATACAACTTTATTATACATTACTTATAATATGAGCTCGATTTTTGCTCTTAGTTTTCGTGTGAACTGACGTTGCAAATACTGAACTTTATAGACAAAAACACCCAAATATTTTTTTTATGAGCAAACAATATTTTCAGCTCCACAGTGTAATAATAAAAATAATAATAATTATAATTAAATAATAATAATAATAATGAAAATGAAAACAAGAATAACACTAGAAAACAAAATTTGTTGACTTGTATATAAGACTTGTTTCTTGTATTTTTTGCCTATCAATATATATATATATATATATATATATTATATTAGTATTTATATTTCTAAATTGTTTCCATCGATTATATTTTTATAGTTTTTGAGTAAAATATCTTTAAGAAGAACATCTTTAACGGTAATTTTCAGCATTTGAAAATAATAATGATGCTTTATTCATTGATTTGCTATAATTTCAAATAAAAAGCAGAATAAAAGGAATCAATTATTTTTTAATTCTGAAGTTTTACCATTGATTTGTTGTACATATGGTGAATTTTGGCTTAACTCAAATATTATATTCAAAATTTGTTTTATAATATATTATACAAATATTTCATTAGTTGTGAAAACCTTATGTTTATATAAAAAATTTTAACATTTCAAAAAATTTTACGCTTTTGCATATTAAATTATTTTCATCATTACAAATAACACTCTTAATTTTTATTACTATTTTCCTAAATTACAACATTTTAAAATTATTTGTTTAATATATCTAGGAAGTTTACCATTTTTGTTTACATAGGTAATTTTGCAGCATTGTGAATAAAAAATAATGTTGTGTTCATTGAAATGCAATTTTCAAATATAAGACAGTAAAAGTCGAATTCAAATATCTTCTGTACGCATATATTTTATCTTCATATTTTTATCTCTACGTTTCATTTAAATGATTATATATTCAATATTAAATTTATATATTTCAATGATTTGTGATAATTTTAGTTTAGTTGAAAATGTCATATCTAGTAGATATGGTTTATAAGTGTACCAAATAACGCTTATTGCTCTTTGATTCATGACTAATTCGATAAATTTAAGAACTCTTAAATAATGATAACTGAATCTATTACTTAATAGGTATATCCAAGAATATTAGATAATCATTTGATAAATCATTATAATAATCTAGTTATTTATAACTCTGTGGTGGTATTACCCTTCATAGCATTGGTTTAAATAAATTATGTTCGTTCTCTATGGAGAGTTGGCCTACTATGTGATAATAAAAAATCAACTAAAAGTAATTTATATACTCAGTTTTAGGTGTGCTTAAATTGACGATTATCAATGAAATTGTTCAATTTAATTATAGTTTTTGTTGAGTATTACCAATTAAGTTATTTTCATATAGTTGTAAGAACTAAATATCCTTGTTGAGAGTGAGAAATCAAGTATACTAGTTACACTATACTAAATCAAAATTTAAACGATCTTTCTTCCCATTTAATGTTTCACGGTCTCACAAGTTCACATTATACATTAGAAACTATACTAATAAAAGAGTACTCATCGCACTCTCGTTTTCCTACATAGAAGGCATTCAACAATATTGTGAATATTTAGGTGTTGCCTAATATCTCTAGAAATCTAGAGTTTTAACTAATGATTCGTTATTAATTTCTTATTGGTGTTCTATTCTCTATTAGTTACATTGGAAATTAATAATGTTTCATTGAAATTAAGCAATTCAAAAAGCAGAAATAGCGAATTTATTAGATAAGTTTGAAGGTTGTTTCTTAAATATGGACAGTTTTTTATATAGAAAGGAAACTATACCATAAGTATCTCTAGTTATCATTATATACCAAATATTATCATTTAAATGTATGTATATGAATTTTTTGTATTAAATAAAAAAATAAATACAACCCTAAATCATATTCCAAAATAATATATCTTATATTAGATAATTAAATTATAATATTTTAATAACTAATTGCTACTTTAAAAATACAAAGTTTTAAATTTGATTTGTCATTATGTTTCCATTAATATATCTTCTTCATTAATTTTTACTGGTATTATTGGTAATTAATAATATAATAGATATTAATAATTAATTAGAGTTTTGATAATATATATATATTATTTATAATTAAATATATGACTTAGAAATCTGGCTTATCATAATGATGATAATTTAATTGTGTTTAAAAAATTCTTCAATAATCAAAAAATAATAATGACAAGTGGAGGTTCTCGAATAATATTTTTTAAATATGTTATTAAGAGATTGTTCTTTAAATTGACTGATTCTTTATAATATCGTATAAAATAATTTCTAAATATATTATTATTAAGATAATTATAATACTTAAAATAATAAAATTCATATATAGCTTCCTTCCTAAAAATACCTGTTTAATTTAAAAATTTTAACTTCAAAATTACTTGTTTTTTCTTTAAATTTTCAAATTACAAATTAAGAACTCTAAAAGTACGATTTTTTCCTAAATTTCAAACATTTGAAATTATTGGTAAAATCTGAAAAATTGATGTTTCTCGTAACGGTTTTTCAGCATTTGAAAAATATGTGTTTCATTTGAAACCTTAAATATTCAAAAAGCAAATAAAAATGACATGAAATATTATATTAATATTAGTTTATATAGGTTTATTATAAAATATATATAAGATTTATTTAAATTGATATTAAACTAAGAAATTTTCATCCCTTACTTTTTTATATTTATTAAAACGTTTTTTAAGCAGGCATACATGTAGTTTGTGAAAAACCGCTATCTAACACTCTAAATCAAAAATATTTTAACTTCTATAAAATTTACTATATTTTTCTTAAATTAAATTTTTCTTTACATTATTAATTAATAAATAACAAAATTTATAAAAAGTACGATATTTTTACCTAATAATTATCCAAACATTTTTTAAAAGTTATTGGATCACATTTGAAGATATTATATGAGTATTAACGTGATATATTTCAGCATTTGAAATATAATATAATGTTATTTAATTAAGTCATTAATAATATATAAAAAAGCAGAAAATAATGGGAGATAAAATATATTATAATAATAGTTTTAGGTGTCTTTAAAATGACGTATTTTTAATTGTAAAATTTTCAATATTTGTTATTTATATTAACCAATATATTTCATTAGTTATGGTGAAAAATTATATATATAATATTATATATATAGGGTGCTAGCAAAAGATCTGTTATTGAGTTTGGCTACTAAGGAGCACTCCTCTATTAGACATTATTCTTTTTTCTTGTAAAATATAAAGTTAAATAAAGTGATTTTAAAATTTTACGGCAGTTTGATACGAGAGAAAGTTTGTTATCAGTTTTTATTCATAAAATAGATCCATCCTACATTGAATAATGATGCTTTTTCAACCCTTTATATATAGCATAATTATAATTAAATTAATACTTGTTTATATTTATACAAACAAAATACCTATTGACTAATACCTACCTGTTGAGTGTCTGACTAATATATCTCCTTTTGCGCACATTATCATTGCTCCGTTGTACCGGAGAGTGTCCGTCTAGTCAATTTTAAGTAAGTACGATTGTTTACATTAAATATATTTAATATCATATATAGAATTATGTTTATTATGTATTTTATAATTTTATAAACATTTGTGATAATATTATATCTCTTAGGTTTTTTGAAATTGATTTCTTAAATTAGTATATGGATTTTGAATCAAAGCATAACCTATGAAAAGTCTGGTGTATTCATTTTGAAAACTTAAATTGGCAAGAATGGTATATTATTATAAAGCATGAAAAAAGCGTAACTTATATAAATAAGTATTTATATAGTTTTAAGATACGTGTTTTTTTTAATAATGAATAAGATTTCAAATATTTGTTTTTATATATATATATATCCAAATATTATATTCTCATATATATTTAGTTGTGGAAAACCTTTTTATCCTAGATAGAAATTTCCTACCTTAACTTCCTCACAATAATTACGCTTTTAGAATTTATGAGTTTTCACATTACAAATTTATAGAACTCTTAAATAATATTTGTATTTTTTATATTAAATTTCAATTCAGATAATAAACTTCTGGACAGATAACATTATAGTTATTAATATATGCTTGTAGTATTATAACAGCTGTTATCTTTGTATTAAAGAAATATACTAAGATATTCAATAAATGTATAATATAGGAATTTTCAAAAAGCAGAAAGCGAATTTATTTAAAGTTTATTAGTTTAATGAGTAAATATTGATACGTGATTTGATAATGAAATTATTTTACTCTCACTCTCTCGCTCTCTCTCTCACTCTTATATACCTAATAATTTCATATATTAAAAATAGTTCGTGTTAAATAATATAAAATTCTTTAAACTCAAAATTACTCTTTCTTTTTTTATAGTAATTTATGGAACGATTTTGTTATTCAAATTTAGAACTCTTATAAAAGTACGATTTTTCCTTTATTATTATAATATGTTCAACATTTGAAATTATTTTCTAAATCTTAAAATTGAGTTGTTTAACAGTATTTTCAGTGAGTTTTGAATTAGATATAATGTTTCACAATTAAAAATATCAAATTTCAAAAAAAGCAGAAAAGTACGAAATATTAATTAGTTTTAGGTCTGTCACTTATTAATATTGAACGTTTTAGTATAATGAAATTTCTAAATATATAATTTGTTTTTATATATATATTATATATATACCATAATAATATTCATTTATATGATTGTGAAATACCTGTTTATTTTAATAAAATAAAATTTAACTTTCTTAAATTATAATATATGCGTTTTCTTAGATTGATATCACCAATTTTTCAACGAGGAAAATTTTCTCGATTTTTCTCTTTAAAAGCTCACTATATACTGCGAAGGTAAATATTTGATAAATCTAAGTATACATTGTTTCCTGAAGAATGTTTAAATGATCAGCTAATGGATAAACTATAGATAAAAGTTGATGGATTATTCATATTGTATATTTGCTCAATATTCTATATAAAAGCAGGAAATAAAGAGAACTGACTTATACTTCGTATTATTTGTCTGGTTGATGGATTGCGCTCCTTCTGTTGTCTAACCGTTTCTGATCTTATTAATACAAATATATATAATTTTACTTATTAGTTTGTGATTAACCTGTTTTAAAATTAAAATAATTTTAACTTCTTTTTTAAATTCTTTTATAGTACAAAAGATTTGACAAACCAAATTTTGATCTCTTAAATAATATAATTGATATATATCGCACTTTGTCCTAAATTTCTAACATATTTAAAATTAGCTTGGTAAATCTTTAAATAGATGATGATATACAAATTTAACCTGAAAATAACTATTAAGCCTATTATAGTAATAAAAAATAATGGTGTTATCATTTGAAAGGCAATTTCAAAAAGCAAAAAGCTAATTTATTATAGTTTTAGGTGTCTTTAATAATTGACGTTTTTTAATATATATGGCTAAAATTTTTAAATATTTGTTATTTTTATATTAATTACCTTAAATATTTCATTGTTTTGAAATATCTCATGTTTTAAATTAAAAATAATTTTATTAAACTTATCATTATAATATTATCAGACTGAAAAATTTATGTTAGATATTTATAATTACAAAATTTTATAATATGAACTCTTAAAATCTGCGGCAATTTTTATCTTATATAATTTTCAAAATCAATATTTTTATTATTATATTTGTAGTTTTAAATTCTGAAAATTTGATGTTTTTAACTAATTCGAGATTTTTATTTATTAACATTTGAATTATTTTGATTTTCTAATTGATAATACAGTGTTAGTTTTATATTAATAATAACAGGCTAGGAAAATTACAGTTATTTTATAATCGTTTTTCAAAAGAGTTTATGATTAATAAATAATCAAAATTTGTTTTTATTAATATATATTATCCATATATTATTTTAGTAATTACTTAACAAAAGTTTTAATGAATGAAATTTTAATACTTCTATTTATTATACGTCATTTAGAACCTTATAAATTTTACACTTATTACTTAATTTATATGCTACCTTAATTGAGGATTTTTTACTATTAAAATATATTCTTAACATTTGAAATTATTATATTAATGTTAAATCTGATGGGTGGGTTTAGAACGGTATTCTCAGAATCTTTGTAATCCCAGAGAAATAATTGTATCTATTATGAGTACTTAAAGGATAATTCTCATAAAATTAGAATTTATAGTTAAAATAGTTTTTTTTTTTTTATATATATATATATATAAAGTTTTTTAATTAAATTTTAGAAAATGGATTCAATGTAAAGAATCCAAGCTTAATTCCAATTATCTATTGACTGAATCATTTTTTATAAATAAAAAAAAATTGTTAATTTCTCAAATTACACTTTTTTGCTAAATTTTCAGCATTACTCAAGAATTTAGTAAACTACTTAAAAAGTACGATTATATATTAGTTTTCTAAATTTTTTCATCATTTTTACATAAAAAAAGTAAATTATCTGTACCTGCTTAAAATTAAATTTTTAATGGGTATTTCATGACTAATTTGAAATAAATTATAATAATTGGTGTTTTCTTGATTAAATGCAGTTTCAAAGAAAACTATTTTAAAGGGTAGCTACGTTAAAAGCTTATTACTTTTGTCTTAAATTGATTGTATTTTTTATTATAATGAATAAATATATCTAATATTTATTTTTATATTTACTATATACCTCAAATATTATTTCATTAGTTGTAAAAATTAAAAAGATTTTAAAAAAAGTTTTAAACTTATTCTTATAAAATTACGCTTTTTGCTATTATAATTATACTCTGCTTTTGAAATATGTAAAACTAAATTTGAGAAAAAAACCTTTTTCAAATTTTTCAAGATTTGAAATGCGTTTTTCAACATCTCAAAACTGATTTTTTTAACGGTATTATCAGCATTTGCTAATCTTTTTGAAAATATTTCATGTGAGTTGGCAACCTTTAATTAGTGCAATATTTATTATATTGCACAATGCCAAATAATAAAGCGAATTATTATTATTTAAATAGTTATATATAGTGAAGAAATTAATATAGGTTATTACTTCTACTTATTATTCAATTGAAAATTTAAATATTTGTTTAGATTAATAATATACTCAAATATATCTATATAGTGTTCTACGAAACGGAGTTCCAAAAAGGCTGACACCTACATCTTACGAAGGTACGTTGCTGATTATGATATTCACATGTTGTTTCAAATAATTTTATATATTAGAACTCTTAAAAGTACTCACTTTTTCCTAATATTTCACATTTGTAAATATTATATTATTATAATAAAATCTTATATATAAAATATTGATATTATATTTATATACTAGGTATATTCATACATTATAATAAATATAATCATTATATTATGTTATTATTATCATTTTGATAATATGATAATTTAAATATAGACAAGCAATAGCGAAATTTATTTAATAGTATTTATAGGTATATCATTTAATTCTGATACATGTTGAGGATGTATAAATTAGCTGCATTAATTGGTTAATATTTGGTATTAAATTACCTAAAATAATATTATTCTTATATAGTTAGTGAATTAAATACTGTTTATATATAATATATAAAATTTAATACAAAATCACTTATTAAATTACGCTTTTGCTTATAAATTTTCACATTACAAATTTTAGAACTCTTAAAAATAGAATATCGAATATTTCCTAAATTTTTCAACATTTTGAATATATATATTTATAGGTGATTCTAAAAATTGAGTTTATAACGGGGATATATTTTCGTGACATATTGTTATTAATATAAATAATTATAAGTGTTGTTCATTGGTGATGTCATCAATTTCAAAAAATAGTCAGAAAAGCGAATTTATTATATAAGTTTTTAGGTGTTCTCATTAAAATTGATCGTATTTTTTAATATGAAATTCATTAATATTTGTTTTTATATAATACTAATTATTATTTCTTATATTAGATTAGTTAGATAAAAATCATGATTTATATTAATTTTAAAATTAATTTTTAACTTCATAAATTAATATATCAATATTTTTTCTTATAAATTTTACAAATTACCAAATTATAAGATACTCTATTAAAAAGTGTTACGATATTTTATTTCCTATAAATTACAACATTTATGATAATTATATTTGGTATAAATCATGCTAAAAATTGAGTATTTTTTATAACTGGATATTATTTTTACAGGCATATTGAAAATATAAATAATGTAGTTTTCATTGAGACCTGCAATTTCAAAAAGCAATAAAATGATATATATTTTATTATAATAGTTTTAGGTTTGTCTTATAATTGACGTTTTTTAATGAAATTTTAATATTGTTTTTATATACCAAATATTTATAGTTGTGAAAAAACCTGTTTAAATTAAAAATTTTAACTTTTATTAAAAAATTATATAATTACGTTACTTATTCAATATTAAAATAATAATTTTACTATTATTAAAATTATAGAACTCTCTTAAAAGTTAAATTTTTCCTAAATCTTCTATACAAAATATTAAATTGGTATAATATTTTGAAAACAAACTTAAGATATATTTTCAGCATTGAAAATAAATAATGTTGATTATTTATTATTTATTGAAATGCAATTAAGAAAGCAGGATAAGCGAATTTATATTAATTAGTTTATATTGTTTATATATATAAATTATGACGTTTTTTCTTTGGAAATTTCAATATTTGGTTTTTTATATATGGTTAAACCCTTAGCTTGACCATGTTATAGATTAGTATGAAACTATTGTTTATTAATAAAAAATATTTTAATAACTTCTCTAAAAATTACGGCTTTTATCTATATTATAATTTATTTACACTATTACTAAAATTTTATATGATAACTACTTATAAAGTACTCAGATTTTTAATATTGTAATTTAAAGTGATTTGAAATTTAATTTAGTATTGCATCTGTTATTGAGTTTTTATAACGTTTATTTATAGATGTCTTTCGTGAAAAAATATTAATTATTATTGTTTGATTTACATTTGAAAATAATTATATTAAAAGCAAGAAAAGCTGATTTATTAATAAGTTATTTTAGGTGGTCTCTTAATAATTGTACAGTTTTATTTATATAAGACAAATAATTTATCCATAAATATTTGTTTTTTATAATTATTACAAATATTTCTATTAATTTTAAATTGTGTAAATACCTGTATTTTAATAAAATAATATAATTATTTTAAACTTCTAATATAATTTTACGTAAAATTTTTCTTAAGTTTTATCACATTCATAGCAATTTATATTAGCACTGGATCGTCAGAGACTTTTTTTTTACCTTAATAAAATTTATGAAATTTTAAAATATTTAATATTGCTATAATCTATAAATTTAGATGATTTTTATAACTAGGAGATATTTCTATTGCATTATTGATAAAAAATATAATGTGTTTCATTGATAATAAATTATAAAAAGCAGAAAAGTCTGAATTTATATTAAGTAGTTTTTATGAGTGTTCTTTACAAATTTGAACTCGTTTTAATAGAATAATTATTATAAATATTTTAGTTTATTTATTATATACCCAAATATTTCTAATTACAATATTGTGATAAAAACCTGTTTTATTATAAAAAATTTTAATACTTTCTAAAATTACGCTTTATTTTCATTAATAAATATATAACTCTTTAAAAAGATTAAGAATTTTTTACATTAATATATCAATATTTATATAATATATATTATCTTTATTAAATCTGATAAATAATTGATTTTTAACGTATTATTTCAATCATATTATTTATGAATCATATAATATTGTTGCATTGATATGCAATTTCACAAAGAACACTCGTACTTGACTTAAATATGAATTTATTTATTAGATTTAGGGGGGGTTTTTTTCCCCTTATTTTTTTTTAATACTTTCATTAAAAATTGTTTTTTATATAATACCAAAATTATTTCATTAGTTTGTGTAAATAATACCTATGTTTATAAAAAATTTTAACTTAATTTTTCTAAAATTACGCTTGTGTTTTAAATTTCCCTTTGCATTTCAATAATTAGAAGTCTAAATACTACTAATCTCATTTATATATTACCATAAATATTTACACATAAATATATTCTCTCCATCAACATCTCTTGTAATATTTATTTTACACTCGAAATGTGAAATAAAGTGAAATATATATTTAGAATATATTTTAACTGAGTAATTTCATGGTGGCTATCTCCTAAGATATAACTATTCTACATAATGTGGTTTCATGTTTAAGATATGAGATTTTCTAAAAGCCACACAACAACAACGAGTCGAAGAAACATTGACTGTGGGAAACTATACGTCTCAGTTTCATCACGAGCTGTTCTTAAAATTCTGAACGCTCAATATATGCAACTCGAATTTTGTGAGAAATTATATTGGTGGCTCTCGTATTACCGAAATATAATACACCACAAATAAGTGAGTAAATAGTTAAATTAGGTTGTGATATATATGCTGTCATTCCTACATCTCACACAATATTATAAACTCGCGAAAAATTACGTTTCAAGTTACACTATTTACCACTATTATAACATAAATATTAGAGACATCTTTAACAAGAGTAGCGATTTATTTTCTGTAAATTTAATTTATATAATTAATTGCTTAAGTCTTTATATATAGGTTTGAGAGTACATGTAAAAAAATGAATTTTTTTCTGTTTTTTTTTCTCATTGAAAGGCTAATATATGTTTCTATATGCATATAGAGAAGTGTTTAAAGATAATAGATTTATATTTAGGGAAGTTTCTACAAATATACTTTCTATATAATGAATTAATTGGTCAAAATATAATGAAATTGATTTTATTTTTATTTTTTAATTTACAATATATAGAGTGTATTTGAGGGAATTTTTAGAATTGTTTTAGTGAAAAGTACCTGTGTTAATATATAAGTATATATGATTATATCCGTCTACACTTAAATAAATATAACTTTTTTACTAAATATAGTTTTTTCAACTATAACTAATGACTACAAAATCAATCATACATTGATCCAATATATTTACATAACGATGCTTTTCAGCTCTTCATACATTCACTATACTGTATTTTCGCCAATAATATATCTGAAATATATTGGAATAATAATATAATAAAAAGGTAAAGGTAAAAAAATAATATGGTAGTTGTTCGGCATTTAGTAATAAAAATTAATGTGCTTCGTCTCTCATAATTATTAATTATGTCTAATTTCTCATAATATATAAGTGTCGATAAATTAAGTCTAGAATTTTTATATATTAATTAGTTATTATGGTGTTATCTTATGTCTTAAATATACGTTTTTTATTGAAATTTTCTCTCAATATATTGTTTATTTATATTTATTACCAAATATTTCATTTATTAATGATTTTGTGTAATAACCAAGTTTAAACTTTAATATATAATTAATATATTTTAAACTTCTAAATTTAATTTTAACACTCTCTTTTTTATTTTTATTATTTTTATTTGTTTATATTAATTTACAAGTAGAAATTTTTAGATATATATTCTTCATTTAAAAAATTTACGATATTTTTCCATATTTATTAATTTTCAAGATTTTAGAATTATAATTCATTTCTTCCTCTTGATAAAAATATCATGAGTTTTTAAAGTATTTATATATTATCTCTCTCATAGTCATATATTGTGATTAATAAATAATTATTGAAAGTAGTGTTAATATTTGAAAATGCAATTATATAAAGCAGAAAAGCGATATTGAATTAGGAATACTTGTTTTAGTTCTTTTAATATATAGTTGACGTTTAATTTACACTGTATTTATTAATTTCTATAATTATTTGTTATTTTAATATTATATATATTATATATTTATTATCTATTTATATATGATATGTTATATGTAAACACTGTTATTAATTTTAATAAAATTATATTATATACTTTCTAAATTTATGTATATTTTTTCTATTATAATTATTATTATATCATTATTATCCTTTTTATTTATTAGTAATATATTATTCTCTTAAAATAGTTTACATATTTATTTTTCACTTTAAATTTCTCTCAAATATGAAATTATATATGTTTTAATATATACTCTTAATATAAATTTGATATTATTTTATAAACTTGAGTGTAATTTTATTTCTTAGCAATTTTTTGTATAAATATATTAGTTGGATTATTTCAAGGTTGCTTGAGATAAATATTTGCAAAAAAGAGGCAAGTGAAAATTGAAGTATATTCCTCTTAATAGGAAGTAATAGATATTATGTAGAGAGAGTGCTTGGGTCCTCTATATTCTTTTTATATTAAAAATAATATATTTCTTTTGGGGGGACCGCGTTTTTATAAAGAAATTATAATATTATGCATATTTATATATACCATAATAATTCAATATATAATTAGTTGTGAAAACCTGTTATTTAATTATATAATAAATTTTTTAACTTCTAAAATTACTCAGCTTTTATCGTATATCTTAACATTTTCACATTACATAATTATTGGAAAAATAAATTCGGCTTATGCAATATCATAAATTTACAACATTATATAATAATTTGGTGATTCTTAAAATATGAAGATTTTTAATTGGGAATGGTATTTTCAGCATTGAAAAACATTAATGCTAAATGCGAAAAGAAAAATTGTCAATTTTCAAAAAGCAGATAAGCGTTGAATTATTTATTATTAATAGTTTAGGTGTTTTATATTGATGTTTTTTTTATATATGATAATTTAAATCTCAAATAATTATGTTTTATATACTCAAATATTTGCTCAATTATAGTTTGTGAAATAAACCTGTTATTAAAAAAAAGTTTTAATATAATAGATTTATTAAAAATATATACGCTATTTCTTAAATTTATCAACTATTACAAAATATATAACTGATGTTAAATCAGTGAGGGGTTTAGGAATGGGATTATCGGATCATACATATAACTATGTCAATTAATCTTTAAAGATGTGAAGCTCTTTTTAAAATAAATAATTTTATAGAATGTAGCAGATCTAAAATCTAGTTTGGATTATGTATTAATAGTAAAGAATAGCGACATATGCCACATCTTATGAGTTATTTGAATGGGAAAAAATAAAAAAATATTTACTATTTTATTTTTTCAAAAAACAAGATAAACTTACCACTCTCCTCCAACTCTGGGTAAAATATTCTTTTCGCAGATAAGTTGTGCTATCCTATCACCCTTTTTAACATCATAATCTTGAGACCCATGATTAAATAAAACTACTTTAACTGTTCCTCTGTATCTCATCATTAAACATTCTAATATAAGTTTTAAAATATGAAACCTCTCAAACCATTGAGGAAAAAGGTTGCAAGAGTATAAAAATTA
The DNA here is from genome assembly GCA_015478945.1 of Trachelipus rathkii. Lineage (NCBI taxonomy): Eukaryota > Metazoa > Arthropoda > Malacostraca > Isopoda > Trachelipodidae > Trachelipus > Trachelipus rathkii. Next base: position 47,039 of record JABUQX010001232.1, read on the forward strand.
TTATAAACAACAGCTGGCAGTGTTAATAATGGTATATTAAATCAGTAAGCTCAAATAATGTGATAACGTTAAAGTTATATATATATATTGACAGAAATCTTAAAATATAAAACTTTTTATTAAATAGTTACAATAGAAAAAGGTAAATTCACCACCAACATCCATATGATTTTTCCAAGCCAGTCCAGATCTTGGAGCTATTCTTCCATAACATTCACTAGGTAGCTGAATTTGTGTCAGTTGATATTAGTGCTTTGCCCTGTTTAGGTATGCAAACATTTTCAGCAATTGAAATTTTTTAAAATTTCCATTTTTGAGGAAAAAATAAAATTATCAATAATTGAATTTTTGTAATTTTTAATATCATTTCAGTATTATTTGACAAATAAATTAATAAATAGGTATAAAATCTACAAACTAAACATATATTTTGGTAACAGGCATTGTCCAATTTTCACTGCTGAATGAATGTCATTGTGCCTTATTGGTGAAACTTGTAAAGGTAAAATGAAAGTAATGGCAGTATAGACATAACAGGAATATCGTAGGTAATTATGTAACATTTAAATTTTAGGGGTCATACTCACTTTTAAGTTAAAAAAAAATATAGGAAAATAGGACATTTTTAATGAAAATGTAGGAAAAAGTAGGAAAAATTTTAAAAAGTAGGTTAAAATTTAATGCTAAATTTATTAATTGTTTTTATTTTTTGGTATATACTACTATTTTTCCTACATATTTGTTAAAATATCCAACTTTCATGTTTATTTCGCTGTACTGGATGATTTTTTTTATCCCCAACCAAATGTGCCGGATGAGGTTTCAGTTGAAATGTTTTCAGCCTCCAGTTCAAATATCAAACTTATTTTTGTTTCCAATTTAATACTAATAGAAATGAAAATTATATTACTAAAAATTAAGCTTGGATGAGTTTTTTTTATATTATTCATCAAAATTATGTTCATCACAAAAATTAAAACTTTACATGTATTTGCATAAAATTTAATCTTTCTCTCAATGCTACATTAATTGAAGAAAGCTAATTGTAGGTAAGCTAACAAAATCAACTGGAACCCTGGATGAGGTATGGGTTTCCCCCCCTTTATTTTTCTTTAAAAATAACGTTTACATTAACAAACTAGAAAAAAATGAAAAAATAACAATTTGAAAAAATAATGTAATAGAATTAACTACATAAAAAATATGACAAATTCTCCAATGATTACAAGAATAATTTATATTTGCTTCGGCTTATGTTTTTTTGCTCGATTTGTTGTAGTTTTGGCTTCGTTTTCCTGAAGGGATTTTTCTTTAAATATAAATTCTTTCATTTCTCAGTGCTTTCTGACTTTTATTGAAACAGCTCTTGTTCTTTCCTTTTCATTGTCTTCCTCTTTTTGTTTTGTTGGAGGTTAGGTGTCCAAGACACGCCTCACTCCTCTTGGGAGGCTAAGCTTTCAGAGGTAAAATGATGGGTTTCCTTTTAGCTCATCGTTGGTCAAGAGGTAACACTCTTGGATTTCCATCTCAAGGGTAAGGGTTCAAACCCAATTAGGACCATTACAAATATATATATATATAAAATAAAATAAAATATATATATATATATATATATATATATATATATATATATATATATATATATATATATATATATATATATATATAGTGCTGAATACAAGTTACACTGTGATTAATTACAAGTTACACAAAACACTGCCCTTAGAATAATCACTGGATGTACTAAAACAACACCCATCTAGCATCTACATGACGAGACACATCCTTCCCATCCCTACCCACTTGAAGATGGTAGGAACACAATCCCCCCCGACATAGACTAAAATCCCCCCTCCTCACCAGCCAAACTTTATAATGACATCTACAACAACATCCCCCCTCCACCCCCAAATAGGTCTTGGCTCACTCACATCCATACACAATTAACTAACACATCTACAAAACCGCCCCAATAACAATCTACTAAACACCCCATCCCCAAACATTTCTACAGAAGAATCACTCCAGAAGAGACCAAATTAACCTCGCCCGGAGCAGATCAGGTCACCACCCAAATCTTTTACAATATAAATTCAGATTCAAACTTGACAATGTTATTTCCCCCACCACTAGATGTCGTATATCCCCGGACACAATGGAGCACTTCCTTCTGGAGTGCCCAGCCCTCGACGCCCCCCGTACCACCTTCACTGTAACTTCTCTTCTCAACCTGTGGAACCGCCCAAGAGCAGTGGCCGGCTTTCTGGAGGCGGTGTGGCCCCTCCAATAAGGTGGGCCAGGGGCAGAAATGTATGTATGTATGTATATATATATATATATATATATATATATATATATATATATATATATATAAATAAATATAAATATATATATATATAATGCAGGCTTTAGAATAATTTAACTTCAATGCTGCCTTCCCATACAAAAATGGGTAATAGTGCAGAGGTGTCACCCCAATCTTTTCATTTGCTTAAGCCAAAAATGAGTTGCCAATTGTTTTTATTATCCCACAAAATAGGGGAGAGAGATATATATATATATATATATATATATATATATATATATATATATATATATATATATATATATATATATATACTATATATATATATATATATAAATAAATAAAAATAAATATGAAAAATATATATAAACTTCCCAAAAAAAAAATAATGAAGCTTAAAAAAAAAAAAAAAAAAAAAAAAAAAAAAACGAAATTGATTTAAGTCGTTAGGATTTTTCCCATAAGCTTTCTTATAAAAAAAATTAGTGGGCCTCATGCACGTTTTAGGGCCATCCTAGTTCAGGTTATGATAAGATTTGTTAATTCTACACATTCAAAACTTATACCTGAACTAAAGGGCCTGAAATGAGACCTAACCTTGATGGATCAAAAATGATAAGTCTATGGGAGTTTTAACAACTTTGAGGCTGTAACTTTTTTTTCTTAGAGAGCGATGATTTTCATTTTCATTATTTTTTTGTTAGTTATGTAGCTAATATGAGAAAGCATTATGTTACTATTGTGTTAAAACTATAAACTTTTAATGTACAAAAATGGTATCAAAAAATTCTTTGAATTTTTTTTTTAGCGATTCACATACATTTTAAATGTATATCTTCAAAAAGATAAAAAATAATGCTACTAAAAACATCACTTTTAGGCTTTTTTCGTTCGTGTGGGGATGATGAATAACTGTCGAAATGTGTTTCAACTTATCGATACATCAATATTTATTATTTATCGATATTACAATTTTTTTTAACGATTATGAAAGATTTTATCACTATAAATATTTCTACTACAATTTTATATTAAAAAACTATGTATTTAGAAAAAAAAAAATATTGCAAAACAATTTTTTATGTAATGTAAAAAAAAATTTATGTAATATATATATATATATATATATATATATATATATATATATATATATATATATATATATATATATATATATATATATATATATATATATATATATATATATATATATAATATATATATATATATATATATATGGCATCTTAGCAGTTTGTAATCAGTAACTTCGATCATTGAAAATATATTTAAAAAATTTCTGTTTACCCATGTAGGAAAGTTAACAATAGACTATAACAACTATATGCGTGAGGTTATATATATATATATATATATATATATATATATATATATATATATATATATATATATATATATATATATATATATATGGCTATAGACAGGGGGGTCAGGGATTCGACCCCCCGAAATTATTTAAGCAATCAAAATATTTGATTCCTTAAGTCTCATAATAATAATAATAATAATAATAATAATAATAATAATAATAATAATAATTAATCAATGAATATGAAAAGTATTTATTAATGGAAATGAGGAGACATGTTTGTGGTTGGTAACAATTTCTTAGGTCAAGTGGCTGTTCCTCATATATGTATAAAATATTTAGACCAGGGATTTAAATGTAAGGTTTCCAAGTTTTCAGATGATAGCAAATTGGCTATCTCAGTAAGGAATAATGATGGGGATGTATAAAGATTTAAAAGACAAGGAGGTAGCTGTAACCATTGATGGGAATAGCAAGTTTATTTCTTCAACTAAATCTTTCTCTCTTCATAATCCATGGTTCGATCATGCTTGTTCTCTGGCCATTCAGGCTAGAGACAGTGCATGTCAGGGGTGGAAAAATTCTCGTTCTCCAATCACTCTCGCCAATTTTCAATCAGCTAGAAATCATTGCAGGGATACTCTTCGACGAGCAAAGAGTACTTTCATCAAACAAAAGCGCTAACTTCCATGGTTCTCCTACTGACAAATCTTTCTGGCCTCTTGCCAAAAACATCTATAAAAACTTCTATAAATCTCCCTTTCCTCTGATGGTTCTGTTGTTAATTCTCCAACTGAAAAGGCCAATCTCTTCGGCCTCCTATTTTCCTCTACTCAACCCTGGACGATTCTGGCATTTCTCTTTCTCCTCTCAGGTGTCCTATGTCTTTGCCTGTGAATACATTTGATCGGGTGCATAGACCCCTGAAATCTATGAAGGTTAGGAAGACGGGTGGCCCAGATGGCATTCCTCCCTGTTTTGAGGGAGTGTGCTTCCGTGCTATCCCGCCCCTCATTCAACTATACTCTGTCAAAATACTAGCACTTTTTCTCAGCGTTGGAAGCTCGCACAAGTCCAACCTATTCTGAAAAAATTGCTCTAATTGTGTATTCTATCCAAGATCTTTGAAACCCTTCTCAACTCTCACTTCTTAGATCATCTGGAAACTCATCAATTCTTTCTGATCGCCAGTACAGCTTTCAGCGCTCGAGGTTCTTCTGGCGATATACTTTCCTATCTAACTGATTTGTGGTTTTAAGCTCTTAGGAACGTGGTGGCGCTTGACATATCCAAAGCATTTGACCGGGTATGGCACACGTCACTGTTCTCCAAGCTCCCCTCCTTTGGATTTCCTCCTTCTCTTTGCTTAATTATGTCTAGCTTTCTTTCAAATCGCTAAATATCGGCTGTTGTTGATGGGGCAACTACTACTTTTTCTGTCAATAGTGGTGTTCCTCAGGGTTCTGTCTTATCTCCTACTTTATTCCTACTTTTCATTAATGATCTTCTCACCTGCAAATCTAACCCTATGCACTCATATACCGATGACTCGACCCTTCATTCTTAAACTCTTTCAATTCTGCTCCCTCTTTTACTTCTAGAATTGCCGCCTTAATCTTTCTATACTATTCTCGCTGATCTGATAGAATTTCTGGATGGGGTCGTCTCAACCTTGTGAAATCCAATTCTTTAAATCTTCTCAAAAACGCCTTCTAACTTTCCTATCTCTTTCGACGGTTCTCTGTCTCTCCTGATGACAATATAAACATCATTGGCCTTATAAACAAAAAATGTCTTGGAAACCTCACGTCACAACGGTTAATAGGGCGGCCTCAAAGAAACTGGAAGTTCTGTTTAGACTGCTAGGAACTTTTTTTCCTCTTCTCAGTTGGGCTCCAGCTATACAAGGGTCTCATCCACTCTTGTATGGAGTACTCTCATCTGGGAGGGCTCTGTTTCACCCGGCTTTTGGATAGGGTCGAAGTCAAAGGCCAAAAGGCTTATAAACTGTTCTGCTGGTGCTTTATCTCTATTTCTCTATTCTATAGGTACCCCAGTGGCAAGTGCTCGAGGGAACTTATCATTTGCATCAATTGTCTTTTTTTACAACGCCCCGTAGCACAACGAGTGCTGTATCTGCGCACAAGTTTTGTTGATATTGGTACCTCCAGGCTAGTTCACTGTGATACTTCCTTCTTTCCTGCCACCTCTGTTCTGTGGAATTCTCTTCCATCTTCTGTATTTCCTGATGAAATAATCTCCTCACTTTAAAGCCTGCGCTCCAGCCTCATGCGTAACTTGCGCTAGAGGGTGAACTTTTTGAGAGTACTACACCCCTCCTTGAACAGGGCTCTGACTGAGTGGTGGCACAACTGTAAAAAAAACTTTGGTGGGCAGATGTGTGGCAAATGAACTGAATCCCCTACTCACCACATCCAAAACATCATTCAGATTATCAAAGAAAATGACTCTTCAACATACCCTCAGGGATGGACCATATAGCCGAAACCACATACTTTTACCCTTTCAAATCTTAAATTTAACCTTTAGAATTCTAGCACTCACATACACAAAATCTATCATAACTCTCTACCACAAGTCACTCATCAGAAATGCAAATCTTTCTATTCCCCTCTCATTCCTTTCCACACCAACACATTTCACACCACACCACTTCATTTTCACTGTTTCCTCCAAATCAAATTTAACCTTTCTAAATACATCCATCACCTCTCCTCTCTACTCCAACAATTATTCCCTCTGACATTCCATGTATACATACGATTCATATATTTTCCAAAAGATAGAAGGCAGCTCACTGCGATCACGACCTTCTCGGAGCCATGCATTAGCATTCCTGGTAGTGGGCAGCCAACCCAACTGCCACCATCACTTAGTTGCCTTCTATGACACGCAGGACATACAATGTCTGCAATTTTTTCCTTTCCCCACACATAGGGATATAAGGGATAGGGATGTCAAGATGTTGTCTAGAAGAGGGGGTGTGGATATAAGTATGTGTATATGATATGTGTGGATAAAGATGGTGCTCCTAAGATGTTGTCTGAGGATGTGGATATGAACCAGAACAAAAAGGAGAACCATTAGTCATTGGAATGTCATACATATCATAAGCAAAATATATATATATATATATATATATATATTATTGAGCTTTAATATCCAAAATTCGTCATATTTGTTCAATTAATTGGCAAAATTGACAATGATGGAGAAAAATATGCTAACAATGACATTGACGATTAATCATCTTAATTTAATATATATATATATATATATATAAGATATATAGTTATATAGCAGCATGTATGATATATATATATATATATATATATATATAGTATATAGCAGCATATATATATATATATATATATATATGAGTTATAAAAGGTCGTTTTATGATTTAAACTAACGAACATCGCTAGAGATCGCATAAATAGTTGTCAGGGGTTCCTTCAACCTCTAGGATGACTGGGGGACTCCCCTCTGTCCCCCCTATCAGCTGGAGCCCCTAAAAATTGAAGTATTTCCATTAGGGGTTTTTGTTTATTGTTCTCACTCCACGCCGTCCACTCTAGAGGCAGAGAGACCTGACAACTGATATCTATGCGGTCGACTCTAGGGTGTTCATTAGATTATTTCAAAAAATGCTATATATATATATATATATATATATATATATATATATATATATATATATATATATATATATATATATATATATATATATAGAGATATAGAGAGAGAGACAATTGCCTCAATAGAACTAACTTAATAAGATCAACTCCACTCCAGAACCCCACAAAGCTCGGCAGATTTCCACCGACTCTGGCTGCAACCCGCAAAGCTACTGTGATCATAAACTGCTAATATGCCTGTATATATATATATATATATATATATTATATATATATATATATATATTTTTATATATTTTTATATATATATATATATATTGATGATAATATTCCCTCAAGGGACTTTATCATCAATAAATAATCAACTACGAGCATTTGTAGTAATTACAAGATCATTATATATATATATATATATATATATATATATATATATATATATATATATATATATATATATATATATATATATATATAATTTATTTTTATTTATTTTTTTCAGAGTATTATTAAATTTTGTTTTAAATTCTATCGTATGCAATAGAAATATTTGAGCAATTTTTTTTAAATTAACTACGTAGGGTAAACTTTGGTTTGGTATATTCAATTTCATTGATAATCGTTAAAAAAATACAAATTATTGAAAGATAAATTTTATTATCAATATATAAATAATCAGAAAATCGGAAAAATACATCAATAGTGTTATCCCTAAAAAAAAAGCCAAAATTAGTACTTTTTTTTTAGCTTTATTTTTTAATTTTTTATTGAACATATACATTTAAAATGTGCGCTAATCACTAAAAAACCTTAAAAGAATTTTTTTACACCATTTTTGTAAATTAAAAGTTGTTTTAATACAATAGTTGCGTAATGCTTTCTCACATTAGCAACATAACCATTTTATGAGTATATCCTGCAATTTTCCTAAAAATCCCGGGTGACACCCCTTTGCACTACCATTACCCAAAAATGTTTCATAGCCCTGATTTAAGATTACTATATTAGCATACTGAAATCTGTAGGCATACTTCCACTAAAAGAAAACCCAGGGAGAAACAATTGGGTATAAAAATCGAATATTTGGTAAATACAGAACTGTGTAGCAAGATAAAACTCTAGTCAATCTTCAGTCCTAACTGTCAAGCTCTAATATTAACTTACCTAAATAAGTCGTAACCTGCAGCTTTCTCCGAACCTTTTTTAGGGGTCATAGCACAGGATGATAATTTTTTAAAACGAAGAAGTGGTCGAGCTATATTTTTAATTTCTCCGGGCATTTTAAAAGTTTATTAAAATTTCTTAAATAAAACAAAAAAACCTTTACCACCCAACCTTTAATGCCGGTCTCTTCTTGCAGTTTGATTCGAAAATTTGAAAATTGGCGGGTTGTTGACAGCTTTTAGAGGTCTATGGATTTGCAGGAATGGAGTAGCCAAGTCTATGGGAGTAGCTATTTTTAGGAACTTTTTAAAGACAAGGTTCCACAAAAAAAAAAAATGCACAATCCACAAGTCATTGCCATAGTATAGATATGGGCACTAAATACTTGAAAGGTATTGAAATACATAATATTAATTGCAGTGCAGGAATGTATTTAAGTACTAAATACAATTTCATATGTATTCAAATATTAATATTAAAATCTATGGGAGTAGCTAATTTAGGAACTATTTAACGAAAAGATTCCACATCTAAAAATTTCACAACCCACAGGTCAACAGAGTAGAGACAGATGGGCACTAATTACTTGAAATATATTAAAATTCATAATAATGATAATACTAATACGATGTAGGAGTTCATTTAAGTACTAAATATTAAATATATTTTCGGATGTATTTAAATATTAAATACTAAAGGCTGAAAAAAGTGTTTGAAATAAACTTGCAAATAGTTAACAAAATGGCTGGCCTTATAAATTGTTGATTCTCTCTCTCTTTCTCTCTCTCTCTCTCTATATATATATATATATATATTATTATTATTATTATTTATATATATTATATTATATATATATATTATACATATATATATTATGAAAGATATATATTATATAGTATATATATATATATATATATATATATATACGTATGTTATATTATATATATATATTATTATTATATATATACATAAGAGCATATTATGATAGTATATGCTATATTATTATTATATACATATGTTATATTATATATATATATACATATATTATATTTGTATAGCTATTGCTACATATATATATATATATATATATAGAAATATATATATGGTAAATATCAGAATCTAAATATTTTTTTTAAAATTTTCTGTTCAAAATAATTTTAAGTTCAGAAAAGTTATCATAAAGTTTTTAAGAAAATTTAGTGCTCTGGAATTATGCCAGAAGCTTGCCACTAAACAATTTTCTTAAAAACTTAACTTAACTTTTCTGAACTTAGAAATTTTTTTAAACTTAGAAAATTATCAGAATAGAATTAACTATATATATATATATATATATATATATATATATATATATATATATATATATATATATATATATATATATATATATATATATATATATATATATTATATATATATATATATATATATATATATATATATATATATATATATATTAGGCCCAATTTATAGGGATAAAAGTATCGGTATCGGTATCGGGTATCGGTATATTAACAGTATAAATTTGGAAAAATATCAACATATGTATAGTGTGATATCTATATATATAATATATAAATACATATATATATATATATATATATATATATATATATATATATATATATATATATAGTATATATATATATATATATTCTATATTCATTTTTGCTATTTATATACAGTATATAGTTTATATATATATATATATATATATATATATATATAGGTATATATATATATATATATATATATATATATATATATTATATATATATATATATATATATATATATATATATATATATATATATATATATATATATATATATATATATATATATATATATATATATATATATATATATAGCGAGTATTACCAAAACAAATTTAAACATTTTAAATAATTTATTAGCCGACTAGTTTCAGGCAAGAATACTTCTTCCCATTTTCAAGGCTTACAATATAATGATAAAATTTCAAACAAAAATATTAAATAAAATCAGGGTT
>JABUQX010001233.1:0-30210 GCA_015478945.1 Trachelipus rathkii
TATCACTATTGACTCTCAAGACTTTCTGTTTTAATAACTTCACTTGGGTAGTCATTATTATTATTATTATTATTATTATTATTATTATTATTATTATTATTATTATTATTATTATTATTATTATTATTATTATTATTATTATTATATTATTATTATTATTATTATTATTATTATTATTCTTATCTGGCCCTCTTTTATCAAAAGGTTGTAATGACTGATGTCGTTCTGGGGTTTACCAAACTGTACCGGGCGAGATAATGAGATCATTAATCAATTACACCTAGAATTAAATCACTCATACCTCGGGTACGATAATTAATAAGATGGAAGGTGTATTCTTTAAATATGATTCTTTTTATTTTGTTGTTTTCACACATAATAATAGATAATTTTTATTTGTATAATAAATAAGGAGTGGGTCACAGACCCTTTAAATATATTTTCGTGAATACTTAAATCCCCATATTATATACATTTTATTTTAGAACAGTTTGCAAGGTGGGGCAAATAATATAATGCCATGTTCCTTACTGGATCTCTATCACCGTTCTTTCTAATTTTTATCTTTTTATTCACTGGTGAATCAACTTAGCGTATCAAATGACACTTAAAAGATCTTATTATAAGAACATTAATAATAATCTAACACCTTTAATTTTATTACAAAAATAATAAATTTTAGCTTGTGCCCGGGCGATGCCCGGGACACTTGGTAACGGCTCTGATGTCGGGGCCTCACTAACTGGCGTCCTCTCTCCTTTGGCTTCAGATATCGCCGGGAGGAGAGAAAAGTACTCTTATTGGCTGTTTCAATTTTAAATAACATACAAAAAGGAATAAACCTAGTTATGTGTGTGATTTTATAAGATGTAAGAAAATTTTACCGTACATATTAATACACATAACGTCAGAGAGGCTTTGTTTCTACTCTTATAATAATAACAGCCTTTGCCTCCCAAGAGTTCTGGCTTTATATTACAATAAAGATTATAATAGCATTATTTTATATAGTACTATACTTTAGTACATATATATATATATATATATATATATATATAAAATATTATATATATATATATATATATAAGGTTATATATATATATATATAGTTATATATATATATATAGTTATATATATATATATATATAATATATATATATATATATATAATCTAGAGCCGTGTACGTGGGAAGCAAGAAATGAAGCGGAGAGAGTGAAGAGGAGGGGAAAGGGGAGGAGGTGGCTTAGAAGCTAGTAAAGGAACTGATGGATGATAAGTGAAAAGCAAGAAGAAGATTTTTAGATTGGCAAAAACGTATAGAGGAGCGAAGAGGTGAGTATGCAATATCAAAGGCAAAATGGAGAAACATTGGTAAGCCTGAGGAAAAACAAAAGGTGGATAGAGTACTTTTAATGTTGTTGAATGTGGAAGTGCAGTCGGAAGAGGAAGGGGAGAGAAAGGAGGAGGAGAGAAACGTGGAGGGAGAGAGGAGGAAATTGAGGAGGCGTTAAGGAAAATGAAGAGCGGAAAAACTCCTGGTGAGGATGGGATAAATATTGAGTTCTGAGGGAGGAGGAGAGGGGCTGAAAGCCTTGATGCTGAGATTTCTGAACAGGTGTTGGGTGGAGAGTAGAGTCGGAAGGTTGGGGAAGATCAATATGTTCCCATTTATAAAGGTAAGGGGACGCAGGAAATTGGAAAATTATAGAGGAATCTCAGTAATGGATCACATGGCGTGAAGTTATATGAAAGAATATTAGAAAGCAAAAATTAAAATCAAAATATGAACCAAGATTGGGTGAAGAGCAGTATGGGTACAGAGGTAGAAGTACTACAGATTTAATGTTTGCATTAAGAATGATACAGGAAAAGACATAGAATACAATAAGAAGGCATATATCTGTTTTCTACAGACTTGAAGAAAAAGTATTTGATTCTCAAAAAATTCAGAGAGTAAGCCGTAAAGAGTTCCGGGAGAGGGATTATGAAGCGGAGTGCAGACTGAAAAAGGCAGTAAGAAGTACATACGTGAATAGCATAAGTAAGGTAAGAACAGGATATAAAAGCAGGGTAGTGAACTGTCGCTGATACTGTTTATAGCATATTCACAATCATAAGAGGTGTAAAAGAGAGTTTAGAAGAGATTTACGGAGACATCATAGTATATGCAGATGATTTGGTGTGTTGGAGTGGAGATAGTGAGAGGTTGAAGCAAATGGTGTTGTGTTTCGCAGAAAAGTTGAGAGAAACAGGATTGAATATGAATGTGGAGAAACAGAAATAAGGTAGTAAGCAGGGAGGAGGAGGAGAGGAGGAGGAGGAGTTGATAGTGGAGGTAGGCGGTAGAGAGATTAAAATGTGGATAGATATAAATATCTAGGAAGCACCCTTGGAAAGTGAAAACTCACTGAGTATCATTGAGCAGTATGGCAGGGACTGTAAGAGTAGTATACTCCCATCTTGAAAGATAAATATATGAACAAAAAGGTGAAGAGAAGCAATATACAAGGGAGTGTTGACGCCGATACAGTTGTATGGGGCGGAGACATGGAGCATGACAGGGAGGAGAGTAGAATTCAAACAGCGGAGATGAATGTGTTGAGGACGGTGATTGGAAGACGAGAAGAGACAGAGTGAGAAAAACGAGACAGTGAGGGAGAGCGTGGGTGTGAAACCATAATGAATAAAGTGGACGCAGCCAGACTGAGATGGTGGGACACCTGCAGACGATGCAAGGAGAGAGAGTTGCCAGCAGGGAGGTGCAGGAAGAGACCGAGTTGCCAGACCGAGGGGAAGATCGCGGAAGAGGTGGAGAGACACAGTAGAGGATCATTGAGGAAACACCAGATGCCTGCAATGGATGAGTTGATGGCGGATGGGATCGTGATGGATAGAACAAGATGGAAGCGGAGGTTGGCCCCACTGACAGGCTCGTAAGCCTGACTGGGAGAGAATGTAAGATGTAAGATATACATATATAATCATATCATGTCATGTCCATCAATAATATATATATATATATATATATATATATATATATATATATATATATTTTAATATATATATATATATCTATTCATATTATGTCTATATATATATATATATATATATATATATATAATTTTTAATTCAAACTTCAAAGAGTAAACATCCGCATCCGCATCCGCATCCGCATCCTCATCTACTTTAAGATCTTCGCATCCGCATCCGCATCCGCAAACAGTCAAATTTTGACATCCGGTCCATCACTAATACATATATATATATATATATATATATATATATATATATATATATATATATATATATATATATATATATATATATATATATATATATATATATATATATGTATATGTATGTGTGTGTGTGTGTGTGTGTGTGTGTGTGTGTGTGTGTGTGTGAACATATACAGTATATAAAGTATATATAGTGGCGGCTGCAAATGTAACGAAGTAGTAGAAATAACAATCATTATAATGTAAATTAATATTTGTTTCCAACAGCATAAAAAGCATAAACGCACTTTCAGCTTTTGAGAATTGTTATTGCTATTCTTTTTTATTCCTATTATTTGGAACCCCCCCCCCCCCAATAAAAAATCTGTCCTCTAGGTCCGCTACTATATATATATATATATATATATATATATATAGCAACCTTATATAGTTTCATATGCTATATATATATATATATATATATATAAAGATATATATATATATATATATATATATAAAATATATATAGAGATAGTATATATATATATATATATATATATATATATATATATATATATATATATATATATATATATATATATATATATATATATATATATATATATATATATGACCTTATGAGTTTCATAGCACAGATAAATATCCTTTTTTTCTAACTTTTTTTTCCATATATTAGCATATGATACTAGCAATTAATTGAGATGCTGATGAGAAAGATACGAAATGTGAAATTATTAAAAATTTAATAATAAAGTTAGCAGGAACTCTAATTTTGCTTGAGAAAGAAAATGGGATTTTAGTGCTAATGCGTGAAAGAATTCAAGGTAGGGTAAAATAAATAGTTTTTGCGTAAAATACCTTCCGTATTGGTTTTTTTTAATATATAGATTCTGTATATACATAACAAAACATATCACTTAGAGGGCAGTAAAACGCAACCCAACCTATATGGATCGACGATGCAGTAAAACTCAACCTAACCTTTATCGATAGGTTAGGTTATATATATTTTCACCTAACCTCCATGGATCTGCTTTGCCGTAGAAATGTTTCTCTTTTTCTCGGGTATGATTTTTGCTCTACAGAAAATGTTCCGATACGTCGCTATAGCTCGGACGCTGCCAAACGTACGATGCTTAAAAATGTACGATATTATTAAAGATTTAATTTTTTTTCTGTTTTTAAAATTTTTTGATCCTGCTCATGAACACTCAAATTTATTGCTAGTATCATATAATAGCAATATATGAAAAAAAAGTTAAAAAAAAACTCATATTTATCTGCACAATGAAATTCCTAAGGACCTATATATATATATATATAGCAGCATAGTAACTATAAATATATATATATATATATATATATATATATATATATATATATATATATATATATATATATATATATATATATATATATATATATCACTTATGAGAGAGAAATTACATCAATGTTTATACCATAAACTCTCAATGAAAATCAAAACAAACTTGAAATTTCAAAACAAAACTAGAGTATCGATCATATATATATATATATATATATATATATATAAGGTATATAGTATATATATATATATATCGCTATATATATATATATATAGTATAGTATAGTTATAGTTGTATATATATATATATATATATATATATATATATATATATATATATATATATATATATATATATATATATATATATATATATATATATATATCATAGCTGGTCATCGCGCAACAGATTTTCGCAAGCTTATTCGGCTTCCGCAGCCACAATCTTTACATATTTTCAAGAAATTCACCGGCACAGCGATTCAAACTTCCGCACCTTCGCACCATATATAAATATTTGTAGGACCTAGTTGGCCTAATACCAAAAACACGTTATTTATTGTACTTTGCAATTTTGTTTTCAAGATCATTTCTTAGTTATATTTTTCTTTGTATATATTTTATCAATGGTTTTGTGATTAAATATTTATGCAAAGAAACTGAACTTTCTAAATTTTTACCCTTTATTGTGTGTTTTTATATACAATATAATAGAATCAAGTTGATTAGCGTGCGCCTAGCTCAGTGCTCAGTGAAAAACTTGGGAATGATATTTCAAAAGTTATGAATAAATAACACATTGAACGAATGGGCAGTCCGCTAAAAGAAGTACAATCTAATATTTTCTAATAATGCGCATTCGATTGGATTGGACTCGCTATTTCATATATATATATATATATAGATGTAGAATATATATATCTTTAAATATATATATATATATATATATGTATATATATATATATATATATATATATATATATATATATAGATGTAGATGGTGTAGATGGCTGTTGAATTGACCGGTGTAAAGGGTGATCTACAAAGAGAGGTTACTGTATTGGTAACTGACCAAAATCTTGAAAATCTTGCATGGTCACTCAGCCTTAAACGCAGTTCTTGTCACATTAATAGGGCAAGTTAGGGTCCAATACGTCGCTTCTACGATATTATTGGAATGCATCCTACTTTGACACTGATCATTCCTCTGCCTGCCCAAAAATGGGGGCCGTAACAGCTAGATTCATCCCTTCTTTTACTAAATTTTTTCTACCTAAAATTTTTGGCTCGATGATACCTGTTCTCGTAACATCTAAGGAAGAAACAGCGTGTGTTGTTAGTGGAAAAGCTCTCGTTCTCCTATCACCTTTGTTAACTGTCATTTCAATATATGGATACTGTTCGACGGCGTAGCGTACTTCCACTAATAGGAAATGTAATGGACTCCATGGTTCTCATATCAATAAAACCTTTTGGCGTCTTGCCCAAAGTATATCAAACAACTTCTGTAGTTCTAAATTTACCACCCTAATTCACTGCTATGGATCTATATCCAACATTACTGCTGAAAAGGTTAACCTCTTCGACCTCTTGCTTTCACTTAATCTACCCAGGACAAGTCTGGCATACCTCCTCTTAAAAATTTATTTCCTCATCCTCCCTTCTCTTGCTACTAGATGAGGGTATGTGGTGCACGGTAAATATAATAGCTAAGTAGAAGTACATGATGTAAGTCGAAATAAACCATCTCCATCTCCTTCATACCCTTTAGTGAGAACTCGCCGCAGTTAAAAAATCTACCCTAGAGTTTCACGAGACTGCGATAGATCATCACTGCGGTTCATACCCTGGCCAAGACCCACAATCATACCACCCTCACAAAACTCCGTCATTTGCTCTTATTATGCACCTTTTTTCTCGCCTCTGCCAAACTCAAATTCTTTTCTTTCAGACATTCCTTTACCGACTTAGTCCACTTTTCTCTGGTCTCCCACAGAATTTAAGAATTTCACAAAACACAACTCCCAAATACGTTCATTCCTCATTTTAGCAATTCTTCTCACACCCTTTAACATGCTCTTTCTAATTAGATGTAGATTGGTAACATGCTGGGGACACATTTATACTTTAAAATCCTTATACCTCTTATTCAGACGAAGAGTTTCCACGTACTAATAGCTAGGGTCTTAACAATATAAGCGAGTATGTTTAACATCTATGAGTACATCAATGCATTACCCTATATGTATAGTACTCACTAGGTCGAGAACTCACATGGACTTTAGTGCCTCTTGTGAGACAATTCTACCGAGGAGTATATGTGAAGCAGCCTCTCTACCTCCTACCATAGCCATCAACTTATTATATCGAACACTTCCTGTCAATCAGTCATAGTGCCAGTATTTCAATCCTAACATATTGCATATGTAAAATGCAGATGCACTTGTTAAGGTTTGTGCTACGAAGCAGCATACTAAGCTCATAAAACTTCAGAGCGAGCATGAGGACTGTCCTTAGCTACTCTATCATATCCGACGAAGTTTTGACTCGATATCTACCTTTACTTTTCAACCCAGTTCGTATTAATCACATCATTAAATTCCTGCGTAAATGGGACCGCCACTCTCAACGAAGAAATACACTGTCGGAACGTCATACGTCTTTCTGTATAATCATAGGTCAAAACACAAATCGTCTAGAAACGCAACCTAATAGAATAAATGTTGTTGAGACCTCTTATAGCCTCTAGTGTTTCGCGAAGTTATACAATATCATGAAGAGCTACGCATATATCTCATGCAGCAATGCCCACTCTAATTGATATGGTCAGATATGGATGGAGCGTCGCTATGAATACTGGATAGAGTTTGAATGGTAAGGAGCTACATAGAGAGAAATCACAGAGAAATACCTGAGAGAGAGCTTATAATAATTTAAAACTATGAGCCTATTCAATCTATTCTATTGGTCTTACAGAAGCAGCTTCTACTATTCGTTCCATTATCATTACTTATATATCTACTTCGTCGGTGAGATAGGACTTAGTCTCACTCAACTGAATAGTGAGTTATACGTAAACACGGGTGTCATAGAATGCTGATGCTGCCTTTTATAATTCGACTTACTGATCCATATTCGATATCGCCTCCTTATCTTGCAAAAAAGCATAAAACTTAAATAACAATTTATTTTTCCTTCTTCTCTTTATTTTCTCATCATCTTGTTATCAATTATAGATTTGATCCACAAATCCTTTGCCACTTCTAAACGCACCTTGTTTTCACTGCAACTCAGTCCCCTAGTTTACCGACGCACTATCTTCGACGCAATGAACAACGCATATATCTTCCTACAAACACCATATAAATCTATTTCCGCCCCACCCCCCCCCACCAATCCCACTTAATTTCTACGGTTCCCCTATATTCTCCCTTAACGTTTTATAGTAAAGGGTACTAATTACTGCTTTGCGCCAATCCCTCTGAACCATACCCTACAGATAAACGCTTTTTACACAACTTCTACATTCAATCAATCAATCTCGCCTCGGTTCTTGATCATTTCATCTATACCTGCAGATTTACCTTCCTTCACTCTCTCACTCTACTCATTGCTTCTCCTTACATAAATGCTCTCATCCCTCTCCAAAATAGAATATTCAACTCTGGTCTTGTCCACCATCAACAACCACACCACTATTCAACCTATCACCTCCTCCTCATTACTTGCCATATGTATGCCAGATTTTCGGTGATGCTCCCTTCTCCATTTACTTCTCCTGACATCCATTTCATCAGTTAACGAAAGCACCATGCACCTTTCATTTTCTCTATATATATATATTATATATATGTTATATTATACTATATACTATATTATCTATAGTATAGCTATTATCCCTAGTATATATTATATATATATCTATATATATATATATATTATCATATATATCTAATATATATATATTATATTTATATATTACTTATATTATATTATTTCATATATATATATATAGTATATATTATATATATTATATTTATATATTTCATATTATATATATATATTATATATATATTATATATATTATATATTTATATTATTCATATACGATATAGTATGGCGTATTCTGAGTTTTCTTTAAACTCAAACTCCGAAATTTTTTTTACACACTTAAATTTTCAGTATCATCATGTCACCACTGCTTATAACTAAATGCAAGTTATAAAGCTTGAATAATTGTAAGGCATGCATTACACAAAGTAAATAAAGTACCTATTGAGGAAGTTTTTACTAGGAGAAAGAGAAAAACGTAATATTTATTTTCTCTATATATATAGTATCATATATATTATATATATCTATAATATTATTATATGATATATATATACTTATATATATTATATATATATATATATATTTTTATATATATTATATACTATTAGTATATATTATACTAATATATAATTAAATATTTATATATATTATATCTATATATATATATAATATATAATATATAATATATAATAATATTTTATATTATTATATATACTATATTATTTATAATCTATATATATATATATATATATTATATAATATATATATAACTATTAATATATATATATATATATACAGCTGTGGTTATTTAGACAGATCAATTGAGATTGAGTCTTAATTATTCTCTCCTTCTCTCTTCTATCTCTCTTTCTCTTCTCTTTCATCTTCTCTCTTCTCTTTCTCTTCTCTTCTCTCTCTTTTCCTCTCTGCTCTCTCTCTCCAGCATTTCCTTTCTATTATAATTGATACGACCTCTTACTCGCATGAGCCACTCGACTGATGATTTTACATGTCTTTCTTGTTCGTCTCCTACTCTTTTCTTTTTCTCTTATCAGTGGAATTTTTTCCTTATGAGTAGTATTAGTGGAATGCATATAATTTGAAAAATAGATTTAATTATTTACATATTATCCACGTGTTTCATTTTTTTTACTCCTTCTGCTTTAAAATTAAAACTCTATATTGAATTGTATACGTGTCTTTTGCAATCTCTTATTGGTGACTCCGATACAGCTGATCGTGCCCAGAGTTGTGAACGCTTTTATAGTTGCATGTTTCAGGTTACTTATTTTTATATATTATTACCTCAGATATCTGAAATTTTAGTTGAATTCATCTTTGAAATCCGTTTCTGAGTGGCATTGGGTAACAATTTGTAGTTTAATGTAAAAATGTTGATGATATATAATTTTGCGTGCAATTCATAAATCAGGAAAATAATCTTATAAATTTGTATTATTAAATCAAGTCGTTAGCTCAATATTAGAGTACAATTGTTTGTTAAATTTTGAGGGGAAATAGTCTACATCTTTTGAGGGCTGTCTTGTGTTCAGTTTCCCTTTTGTCTTACTTGCTTTTTAATTTTGGTTTGAATGAAAAGATATCACTTGTGGTTGTCAGTTGTAAAGCCACCGATCTGCTTGTCTTTAAGGATTTATTAATATAACAAGTTTTTTGCTAGTGAATAGTTTATAATTGTTTTTGCACTTTGGTATTTTAACATTTTTTGTCTTGGGTGTTATGTTCGCTTAAAAAAATAAATTAATAGAATTATGAAAAAAGAATAGTATTTAGAGACTTTTTCCACAAAAAAATAAGTAAGCACTATGGTAATATATTCTGTTATTCAAAAGAGTTGTATGTTCTCTACTCCGAGTATATCAGTTTCTTCCTGGTGTCTTCTGTCAACCTGCGGATAGCAGCTAGAAAAATCTCAAGTATTGAACCGGTGTAATGGTCCTCTGCATTCGCAACGTCTATTAAGTCAGGGTAATCAAGGAAATACAGAAAGGATCGTTCCACCAACGATACTGCGAATGTCATAGGTATGGTATTTAGGCAATAAGGAAAATGGAAATATTAAAGTATCTCTGGATATACCAAATATTTTCAGAAATATATATTTCTGCTCAGAAGGCAAGGTCGGGAAAAGATATTTTCAAGAAGTGCTTGATGATTTAAGGGTTAGCATTATTCCTTGATTAAAAATCGGGGGTTTATTGCTTCACACATTTGTATTGTTTTTGGATAACAAGATATATAAGCAGGTAAGAGGAAAGACACAAGGAATTGTTTTTTTGTTTTTTGTTTTTTTTTTGTCCCGAGACGGTATTCAAACTTAAAGAAAGCCATTGAATCTTTCAAAAACTGGACTTGTCCTCCTTTACATAAATCAAAATATTACTATTAAACAAACGGCGAAGATGATGTTTCTCGGACTTTTGATCATCTCTCATGCCCGTACGATTAATTAGTTACATTCGGTAAGATGATTTGACGTAACTCTTTATCATATAAATTAATCTGTCCGCACCATTTTTTTTCCTTAGAAACTTTAATATTTTGTCTCTCCACTTTATATCAGGGTTGGCACGATTGGTGACAACTGGGTTGTCCCCAATGGGTTTTTTCAATAACATTCACCTGAAAAAAATACATCAATCGATACACAGTCCTGGCTATTTATCTGTGTTTATTTATTAAAAACACGTTGTAAAAAATGAAGGATAAAAATCAACTGAGACTGAAGGCTATTTAATTGAAAGATAGTAATATCTTACTGTGTTAATTTCTTTATTTCTTCTGTGTTTAATTTCAACTTTCTTAATCCAGTTTACTAGTTAATGAGTTCATTCTTATATTGTTACTTATTATCATTATTTAATTTTATCAGCAGTAACAATTAGCTTCTCCGACAAAGAGGAGTCGCATAAAGAAGCCCTAAGCTTGAAGCTCTGTGGCCAATGACCTTCACACGCAAAGAACACCCACCTATACTAGGTTGACCAGTGTTACTTTCAATAAACCAACATGAGTGACATGACCTTGCTAAATTGCTGAACCCATTGACCTATGACTGACATAACTAAATATCCTCTATAATAAAAGTACCTTTAAATTTTAAATCGGGAATTGGCAACAAATTTGTCCTTAGCCGGAACATTATTATTAATAATTATTACAAACAATTTTTGCCGACTTCCAACTTTAAATCTTTATATGTAAATTCATGTATATTTATATAATAATTTTATTATATATTATTATACTATATTATATTATATTATTATTATATTATTATATATTATTATTTATAATATAATTAATATATATATTATATAATATATATTTGATATATAAAATATATATTTATTATTATAACTAAATAATTATATTATCATAATAATATTTAACTATATGATATATGAAAATGCTGGTTCCGCATTATATACTACTATATATATTTGATATTACCTATATATATTTTAAAAATGTGTTATAATATTATATATATTATATATATATAAATATAATATTATATATTATCCATATATATATTATATATATAATTATATATATATTAATATATATATATATATATATTATATATTACTAGAATATTATATATATATGAGTGAGTATATATATATATATATATATAATATAATACTATATTATATAATATATATATATATATATATTATATATATATATATATATATATATATATTACTATAAATAATTATTAATATTATATATATATATATATATATACTATATATATAATATTATATTATTATATATATTATAATTATATATATATATATATATATATATATATATGGCCAAAACCCAGGAGTAGGGAAGTTTTGTGAGTCATAAGCACGCATGACACTAAAGGTTACACAGCTTTGTGAGAGGCTAATTTGCCAGACTCCTGTGGACACCTCAGAACACTTGGTGCCTCTCCTATCAATTCCTTTATAACTACGCAGTATCATGGCTCTTCTCCCCCATTGGGAGGGACTGCCTAAGAAAGAGGGGAGAAGTGGCAGGGCGAGGCCGCCCGACGCTTCTCTAACTCTGGGTATTTTAGCTTGACTCTCGTCCTGAGAGGTTAGATTAGAATAGGGACTGTGCCATTTATTATTAAGTAGTGATTACGAGTATAATTAATGTAATTATCTACGATTTAATTGTGCATAAATCACCTATTTTTCATTGTGTTGAAACATTCTTGTCAAAATCTCATTTACTGATTAAATAAAGCAACACACAGATATATCTCTCATTTGATCACCGGCAAATTATAGTTCATTAATTAAGAATCAGGAAAGGGGGACTAAAGCGAGTTTAGTCCATTAACCCATTTTTGGTGAAAGCTCAGAGTGACAGGGAGCATTGCCCCTAATTTGGTGTCAGATTTAGTGCCAAATTGCTGAATTTCAAATTAATCAAAAAAAAAAAAAAATAAATAAAAAAAATTTCTTTCCGTTATCTGTGTATGTAAATGCTAAATCAGTACGAGTGATCTATAAATAAATAAGTGAGTGAGTCAATCTAATTGCAACGTGAAGAATTATACTCTTATATAAATCTTAAATATAAGGAAGAAAGTCGTTGCCATCAAAAGAGGAAAAAGTCGTTATCGCCGAAGAGTTGGAAAATTCGAACCCAAGCCAGCTTAGCCCTAAAATTTAAACAATTTGGTGTGACTCTAAAACGACTCCTCAAAATATCCAAAACAGTCAAAAACTTGTAGAGTCGATAACGATGGTCAGCACAAAGAAATTAAGTCAGAAGACTTAAACGAAGAACTCCTCACGAATAAATAAGGGAAAGGGGAAGATTCCTTCTCCCCAACTCCCTCAACCCTTAAGGGAGGATGCCGGGCAATCTGGCTTTACATCTGAAAGTGAGCCCGAGACGACGCCCAAAAATTCCCGCCAAAGTGGGAGGTCAAAGCGTCCTGAATATCGGTCTCCCATAAAGACTTATAATCAATTAAGTTCCACTCAACTGCCAGTCTTCGATCCTTACGATGTAATCAACTGGCTCAGTGCGACCACAGCCATTTTCAAATTAAATCATATTGATGATTCCCATGAGTGTGTTCGCTTATTGGCACCAATATTACCCACGACTTTGGTATCTAAATTAAAATTCCCGCTTCAAGAAGATGCCTATCGAATACTTCTAGAGGATATCGAACGCACATACCTCCCAGCTCTCAGAAATCAAATACGGGACGTCTTTAAACAAGGTATGCATCCAGAAGAGTTACCAAGCGAATATCTCAACCGCGTGAAAAGCGTCCTAGGTAACAAAAGCTTCGAAGTCCTCATCGAACACAATCTGAAATTCGCTGTAGACCTGTTTTTAGAGCAGATGCCTGCAAACGTACAGATGTCTGTCTACTCCCTCGCCGAAGAAAACGACTTGCTCAGAATGGTGAGGGTGGCAGATGATCTTTACAAAAACTACGTTCAGAAAGACAGAAGAAACCAACCTTAAAGTTATTATCAAACTTAGGGCTCTGTGAACGCTGTGAGTGTGCACACAGATCGACACAAAACCGACGCTGCTGGCCCAAAGAACCGCGCGCAAAACCCAGTGCATACACATCACGCCACTCAGCACAGTGACAGCCATCTTTCGCACCAGCTGGCCCAGCTGACGAACACTGTCTCTGAGTTGGCTGAAACAGTCCAACAGATGCTTCAAGGTCAAACGCACTCAGCTGAGAGGAGTAATTCGAGGCGCGAAAAGAGCCTGTCTAGACCATCAAGGTCAACTGATGGGTATACAAACGCATTCAACAATGCCGCGCAAAATCTTTGTTTCTATCATTCAAGATACTTATATCTTGCCTATAAATGTGAAGGGATTGAATGTCCCCTATACCCATTACTCCACAATAATGGTAACAGAACCACCACACACACCACCTCACTAAATTCGGAAAACTAGAATCCCGACTGTCACAAACACAACATCCACAAAGCGACAGTCGTGGAACATTGGGGCACGAGAAAAAAGTTTCGTTTTCCCTACAAGTGCAAGTTATTAACAATCATCGCCTCGATGAGAAAAAGCAAAATGAAATAAACTTAGAAAATCATAGTGCTGATATAAATGGTGTAAACTAAAAAGAAAATAAAAACTTTATAAATACAAATAGTAACAGTAGTCAAAATAATACTACTGCAAATACAGCACTTACTACTGCCACTAGCAATCATAATAACAATAAAAATAATAATAATAATAATAATAATAATAATAATAATAATAATAATAATAATAATAATAATAATAATAATAATAATAATTAATAATAACATGTGTATCATGTAAAATATTTATAAATTATTAATAATAATATGACAATATAATAATATGACAATAATACACCCAATGAAAATATCGAAACCATTATTAATAATAAAAAGGACCAGGCTCCTCGAGGCATCGAACCAACCACCGGTGCCGAAATTCTGAAAAATAAAAACAATGTTCAAAATGACAATAAACGAGTGAAATGGGATAAGAAAAATGAAAGTTGTGTGAATAGACTACCGTCATTGCTTGTAAAGGGGATGCATGCGCCATATAGTGATAAAGACAATGAAATACCCGCTGGTAGTAGTAGTGCGAAATCTGAAAACATTTTGATCGATAAAAATATTGTTATAAATGATGCTTCTGTCCTGAAATATTATGGTAAGCTAAATGAGTCAAATATTATTACAACTGTCAGCCCTAAGCATGAAGGGTATGTATTTTTCACTCTAAATTTACCTAATAATATAGAGTTATGAACCAGATAAGAGACAGTGAGAGCGATAAAACAAATAGCTTGTTAAACCCCATCAAAAGCGCTGATAACGATCGCTGTGGTGACAGTAAAAATGTTATAGCCAATGTGGCGTTGAACGATAGAGTTTGTACAATCGACGACTTGATCTCTTATCAGGTTTATGACCGTATTAATAAAGTAAATTATTTAATTGATACTGGATCCTCGAAAAGCCTTCTGGCAGGAAGGGCTCGTGCAAATCACAGTCCACCTGTCGGGTTTATGTATGCTGCAAATAATACAAAAATAGCTATTTATGATATTAAAAGCATTGAAATTGACCTAGGTCTTGGTAGGAATTATGTAGAGACATTCTATGTAGCAAATATTGAAATGAATATCTTAGGCTTGTCATTTTTAAAGAAATTTCAAATGGGGATCAATTTTAATAATGATTTATTGATAGATTCTATTACAAATAAAAATATTAAATTAAATAACAATTACAATTTTAATGTTAAATATGCGCATGAAACCCTTCCCTCTTCTCTACCATTTACACCTCATCCTAACATTTTGCATGTACCTTCTAGTCCACCACTTTTTAATGATATCTTATTGCGATATAAAGGTTTATTTTTAAATCCCTGTTGACCTTAAAATCATCACATAAAATTGAGACAAATGCAAATATGGGATAAAATTTTTGAAAAATATAAAAATAACAAAAATAAAAGAATGAGCACAGCATTGATAGGTGAGGACGGTCAGATAACTACTGATGAAAAGATCGCCTTTATACCTGAAAAAGTATTAATAGAGCTGGCAAACACCTATCCCTATAAAGTGAATGTCAGAGGACCCCCCATCTTACTCAGACCCCGAAAAATTCCCCACAAACTCTACGCACAAACCAGAGCAGAATTTGACAATCTTGTGGCCACAGGAGTGCTAAAACGAACCAATTCCCCCTGGTCATTCCCTGTCAGTGTTCTTGAAAAGAATGGAGGGCGTGTTAGACTTATATCCGACTTCAGAGAACTCAACAAAAGGGTAGAAGTCGAAACTTATGGCCTACCACACCTTACTGATGCAATGTTTACCTTGAAAGGAAGTAGGCTATATAGTAAATTGGATTTGACTCAGTCATACTATGGCCTCCCACTCCATCCAGACTCAGTGAAATACTTCACCATAACCTCCAACATGGGCTCTTATAGTTACCAATGCCTTCCTATGGGGTTCATCTCCTATCCATTCATATTCCAGGCTTTCATCGATACTTTGTTGCAAGGAATCCCAAAAACCCACGCCTATATGGATGACATCCTCATTCACACCCAAACTGAAGAGGAGCACCAGATCCTACTTGAAAAGGTGCTGAAAAGATTACAATAATTCAACATCAGCGTTAACCCTAGTAAGTGTCAAATATCGCAAAAAGAAATCGATTATCTCGGCTATACCATTGATAAGGATGGGATTAGACCAAATTGTGATAAACTAAGTGAGATAATTGATACTCCTAAGCCTAAAACTGTCAAAGAATTACGCAGTTATCTGGGCAAGATTGGGTTTTATCGTTCGTCTGTAGCCGTATTCTCAAATATTACCGCGCCTCTCTATCGTTTCCTGAAGGGGAAGCCCTATGGGAACCGTCGCATCAATTGGGACCCTTCAGCGGAAAAAACTTTTAAAGATAGCAAAGAAGCCATCAAAAATGCAAATGCCCTGTCTTACCCGAGTCCAACAAGCCCTTTTGAAATCATCATACACTCCACAGACACCGCCGCCGCAGCAGTAATTCTATCCACTAACGACGAAGGTGGCAAACCAATTGCTTTTTATAGTACCCTTTTATCAGCAGCTGAGCGGACATATGATTACGCCGGCAAGTTATTAGTGCTTTTAACTAAACTCTTGAAAAAATATGGGTACCTTTTATCTGATAGACCAATAAAAATATTAACACAATCACGAGACTTGATCCAAAGATACACAAGATGCAACGATAGCAAGAATTACAATTTACGGGAGGTTAGAAGTTTAAACCTTTTATCGGCTTATCAGGTCTCCTGGGGTTTGATCACAAAGAAAACAAACCCCCTGTGTGAATACTTATTACATAACCATATTGATAATGAAGCCGAAGTTATTGCAGGTGCAGATCACAATTGCAATATGATAGAAAAGGAGGCGGAGCTAGCTATGCCCCTCCTCCCGAGCGCTGTGAGTGGCTCAACCGCAAGTGAGCTGACCAATCAGAGCGACACAAGCAATACGCAAACCGAAGATGTAGTAGACAGATTCCCAGACACATTCCACATTGAAACCCCTTCTCCAAGTTTAAAAAGACGATAGGCCATGACCGCAAAGAACATTCCACGAATATCTTCCATGGGAAAAATCCTGAATGTGGAAAGAAAGGATTAAACGCGGAAGAAAGATTAGAGATGGAGAAAGAGAAATTAGGATAATTTAATAATGAAATGACTACTATAAAGGTGGACGAATTAAAAGATGCTCTACCATGGAACACTCAAATAAATTTAATCAGAGATTGCAATGAGGCTCATTTAGAATTGATAAAAAGATTTAGAAAGGAAATTGACTATTTTGAAATAAGCAAAGATCAAAAGGATTATACATTTATAAAATCCCTATTAGGAGGTAATGATAAGAGCTCATTAATCATTAAAAAACAAGAGTTTTGGTTCAAAAAGGAAAAGATTTTTTTATATGTTGATATATCATTGAATTATGCTCGCGTCATCATTCCATGCGTCAGAGTTGCCGACCTCATACGTATGACCCACATGCAGGGGCACCTGGGTATTTCCCGTTGCCTCACTGTGTTAAAGACCGATTTTGTGTTCGAAAATATGCATCGGAAGGTCAAAGAGGTTGTCAGAACCTGTCCACAATGTCAGGTGTCTAAAATCGGCCGAGGAATCAACCCCATTTTCGGCAAGTACAGAGAAGTTACTTACAATTTTGAAATAATTCATGTAGATATCCAGAAGCTCCCCCCCTGTCGGGGCTACAAGTATCTTTTAACACTTATCGACCGTTACTCTCACTATGTGTGGGCTTTCCCGCTCAAGGACGCCGCGAAAGAGACAATAGTTCAGACTTTGATAAACCAGCTAATTCCGCATTGTGGAATTCCCAGCCAAATCGTTTCAGATAACGGAGCGAACTTTACTTCACACTTATTTGAGAGTGTGTGCAAGCTATTAGGGATACTTCACACCACTACCAGTACCTATAACACACAATCGAATGGGAAATGTGAGCAATTGAACAAAATGATCATCAATAGTATCAGAACTATGTTGGCAGAGCCCTCCATGAAGACGCAAGAGTGGTTAGACGTCCTACATTTCGTCTTATTCGCTCTCCGGCTAGCCCCCATCTCGGAGGGAGGTATTAGCCCCAGCAAGCTGTTGTACGGCCAAAATATAAACATCTCTGACGGCCTGATAAGCACTACTGTCACAAGCGGACCAAAATCATACGATACATACATTGAAAGAATAACAGAATTAATGGCTAAACCCTTAGCTCAAAGAACAAATTTGCGTAATCGCAACATCTTCCTCCCGAAGAACTTGAAAGAGGCAAAATTTCTACTGGTGAAGAACCAGCAATACAACGTCGGAAAGCTAGCCGCCAAGTATCACGGCCCCTATCGGGTTGTCAAAATCACAAACAGTAATGCTTACATAATAAAAGGGGATAAAGTAGTCGTCGAAAGTTTAAGAAATGTGAAAATCTTTTACGAACCCGTCCCTGACCCTTCAGACCGAAAGAAAAACTCGGTATGAAAAAGCAGAGGAAGGAAGTGTGGGACAAAGGTGAATATCTCTTGAGAAAAATAACAGACAAAGACGATGATGTGGAAATTAATACGAGTGCAAATTTAATTGTTAACGTGTATTATTGTTCATATATTGTAGTTCTTTCCTCCTTTTCCAAGTAGTATATCCCACTATTCTTCTTTCTACTTTCCTATGCATTTTATGTATCCATCTGAAGGAGTGTGAGAAGGAACCTTTGTATGAACAGAATCTTAAGCCTCACTTAAGATTCGGAGCCAAATGTTCCTTTACACAAAGCCCAACCCCCCCAATAAGAGGGAAAATAATAAACTGGCAACATAAGATAATAAGTATCAACTATATGAATTTATTCTATTCAATAGATATTACAATTAATAATAATAATTAATTTATTAATAAATAAATATATTGTTAATTAATATTTTTTAAAGATTTTCATAAGCAGTTTTGGAGGAATCTATATTAATAATCAAATAACTAGCTAATATATGAATTAAATTTATAATAATAATTTAAATAATTAAATAAAAAATAGAATAAAATAAATGAAAAAAAAAATAAAAAAATTAATAAAAAGGATTTAAAAAAACAATTCGAAAAATGAAGGGACAAAAAAACCCAAGGATGAAAGAAATAGGTGCGAGTTTTGCGAGTTCACTACGCTCGCAAGGACCTATAAGGTTTAACACAGCTTTTGAGAGGCTAATTTGTCCAGACTCTGTGGACACCTCAGAACACTTGGTGCCTCTCCTATTAAATTCCTTTGTAACTACGCAGTATCATGGCTCTTCTCCCCATGGGATGGAACTGCCTAGAAGAGGGAGACAGTGCAGGGCGTGGACCGAATAAGAGCCCGGACAACAGAGAACAATACAACTTCTTACTACGAATTACCAATACATATATATAATAATACATACATACATAATCACAATACAATATAATAACTACAATAAATAAATAATAATAATAATAAAAATCAATAATATTGACAATATAATAATATTATATTAAATGTATAATCAATTAAATTAAGTATATACATACAGTAATCAGGAAATTACTTCAGTGAGGAAGGGGTATTCGGGACGCGTAACGTGGTAATTTAAAATTACGGTATGATGAGATAGATAGATGTGAGTAATAATGATAATTTTTTTATTATTATTTAGGGACGGGACCATATGGAGGGAGGAGGAGGGAGGACGAGGAGATAAGTAAGGAAATGATCTTTAACAAAGAGTAAAGGTAATCATATAAAGTACGAGCGTGGAGTTGGGTGAGTGTGAGTGAAAAACAGCAGGGAGCAAAAATAGTTAACGCAAGAGGAGACGGAGGAAGAAAGCAATGACACATGAAGTAATGACGACGCAGGAGCAACCGGCAAATAGAGTAGGGCAGGAATTATAGGGAAAGGTTGCAGAGAAAGGGTACAGAAAGCGATAAGGAGGAGCCAGTAATCACTCACAGAGAGAGAGATGAATATGATATATATAAACTATAGAGAGGAAACGAGAAGTAAAATATGAAATATATATGAAAAATATGGAATTGTGTTGATTGACTATATATCCAAATGTATTATCTGTCACTCTAAAATAAATCATACATATCCTAACTGCCATTGAGGAGAAGGATAATGATCCAAATTCTTATGATATTTTACGAAAACGTAACACAATTGTTTCACTCAAAAATTTCCTTTTAAAAAATTTAACTGGTAAATTCGTATAATGGTCGGATAGAGATATAAAATCCATTCCTAAAAATATATTACAGTATTTCTATAAATTATATTATTATTATTATATTATTATATTATTATTATATTATTATTATTATGTATTAATTATATTAATTAGATATTAATTATATCAATTATTATTATTATATGATAGTTTTCTTCTAATATATGAAGATTAATATAATTATATATTATTATTATTAGAATATTATTATTATTTTATATTATTATTAAATATTGATAAATTAATAGTATATTAGTATATTATTATATTAATTATTATTATTATTATTATATTATTATAGTATTATGAAATGTTTGAATATATTATGAATATATTTATTGTTATATTATCATTAGAGTAATAATAATTGAGCGAATGATATCATGGATTATTATAGAGGGGTTACTATAAGTATGAGTCCTAGTGTATAGATGGGCCTAGAGAGATGAGTATATGCCTATTCAAATAGAGTAGACACCTAGGGTGTAGTTGATTCTCTGGTGGTGGCATGAAAAAAGAACAAGAATTAAAATCCCGGGGAGTTATTACCATTATTAATTATTATATTATTTGAGTATTATAGATGTATCGATTATTGAGGAGTAGAGGCAATATTATTATTATTATATTATATAATATTATTAATTATTAATATTATTCCAACGAGATGTATTAATTATATTATTACTATATTATTTATAAATTATTTATTATATGTATTATTAATATAATATAATGATTATTATAATTAATTATTATATATTATATATATTATTATAGCTATAATTCTGCTTATAAATATTTATTTAATTATACATTATTTCCAATCATTATTAAAATAAATTTATTATTTAAAAAAAAAAGAAAAAGAAATAAATAAAAATAAATCTATAAAAAAGAGTATTCTAATACTCAAACTTGTTATTAAAATATATTAAAGGTAAAAATATACTGCATTAATACAAGTTTAAAGTTAAAAATAAAGATAATGTGGAATAAATGAATATAAAAAAGAAGTAAAGTAATAATTAGAAAATAAAAACAAAATAATAAGTACAACAATAATTGGATAAACAAACAATATAATTAATAAATGAAAAAAAATAAATAATAAGATTAATAATTCATCAAATAAAAAAAGAAAGAAGGTAGAAGAAAGTAAGAAGAAATAAAAAAGAAGATATATTATATGAATAATTTAATATATATAATAATACAAATAAGAAATAATAAGAATTTAATCCTATTATGCACTTATTAAATGCCTAGGACAACTTGCAAAACCTTTTCTTCTATATTCTCAACTATAAATCAAATAAATATTTCATAAACCTAATCGGTATATGCCTGCTTTTAGTATAGCAAAAACGAAGAACCTAAAACCCATCAGTAAATAGATACAAAACTCTTATATGGAAGCAGAAGAAGAGATATAGGATAATACGTAAATGACGATAATGCCCTTTTCAAATGATGGGGGGAGCAGAGAATTAAAACTTAATACAAAACCAAATGGAAAAACATAAAGAAAAATAAAAAAAATACAATATAAATAAATAAATAAATAAATAAAAAATAATTTACAAAATAGAAATAAATAAAAATTAAAATAAATGAAAGTATAAACCCACCCTAAGACCCTTGACCTAAACTGACATTATTCCCTCAGGACCGGGCGCAGACGCGACGAGCTTAAACATAGAGGATTAGATTAAAATATGATATTGCGGGAAATAATAAGAAGGCAAGGAGTTCACAAAACCAGATTGTGGCTGGATTAAATTAAAAGGATAGAAGAGTACTACAATTGAGTGATCTACTTCAGTACTCAATATATCACACTTATATTTCAGTGAAATAGAGAACTAGGCACCTCTTTGTGTTACGAGGGCGACACGCAGTGGTGGAGGAATTGCGAGAGGTCATTATTTCGCGAGCTCTTGCCGACTGTAATACCATAATAGAAAAGAGATAGGAGCACCTACGTTACAACACAGGAGAAAGAGGGAGTTCAAAGGGAAGTCAGAGAGTAATGGCGAACCTTAGTTTATAAGCCTTCTTAGCCCTTTATGAGTTCAACTCTATCAAAAGGAAGTGGATGTGAAATCCGGATCCTACCAAATGTGGGACAAACGTTACATTATTCCATTTACAGGGTCGATTATTAAGAACTTTAGAATAACTGGAAGATTACACTAGAGACAGAAGAAAGAATATTCACTCAATAAGCTAGAACAGGAATTACCCAGCTTATTTTGAGCTTACATTTTAGCATACCGATATGATGTGAGCATACTTCCAAAGACAAATTCACTATATTATAGATTTAAGTCTAGAATATTTATGTTTGAGACTATTTAATAAAATTTGCACAATTAATTTCAAAAACATATTTAATAGTGAATTGTCTTGGAATATCTTACACACACATTACGGTTTGCTAAAATATGACACTACAAATAAAGCTGGAATTCTGTTCAGATTGAGTGATAATTTTTCATCTTTTTATTCACCATATTTTTAATATTTATAAAGGTTCATTTACGCCCACCTGTATGGTATAATAATAGTTCTACCACCATTTGGTTATGGAGATATAGATCTACGGTATCCACTCATTACCTTATTAGAATTAGAGTTGAAAAACCTAAGAGGTCTAGAGGACTTATTAAACGAAGGTACCCATACTCTATTGACTTATCCCATTATGACCTCTTTTCTCTGTGTTGTAAACGTAGGATACCCTATTCTTATTATCTAATAGGCTATATACAGCGCAATAAAGAGAGCTTCGCGAAAAATTGACCTTCTTACGCATTCCATTACCACCAACTGAGACGTCGCCCTCGTAAACCACAAGAGGTGCACTTTGTTCTTTCATGAAATTGTGTGAATATTGGAGAGACTTGATAAGGATCGTACTTCATTGTGACAAAAGGATACTATCCTTTTTATCAGACAACATCATGATTTTGAGTAGAACCTCATTGCCTTCATTATAATTATTTACCCGTTCAATTATTTAAACCTTCCTATCTATTTAAGTCCCGCGTCTGCGACCCTCAATGAGACGGGAATTGCGTAAGGCACAGTAGTAGTTCAGGAGTGGGAGTTTACTTTCCATTTATTTAATTTATTATTTTATACTTTTATACTTTAATTGTATTTATATTTATTGATTTATTTATTTAGTTTATTTTGTTTGCCCCACTCCTTGAGAAGAGAGCATTATAGATGCCTGCGAATAAGTGGAAGATTAATTGGTATTCATATATATATATATATAGAGATATTATATATATAGATATATATATATATATATATATATATAATAGAATAATATATATAAAGAAAGTATAATATCTCACTCAATGTAAAATCAGAAATGCAGCAGATAAAACATTATAAGCGTTAATAAAGCATTACGAGTATACACACCTGATAATAGGAAAAGAAAAACAAAAAAGCAAAAATTTTATATGAAAAAACAAAGACGAAAAAAATAGAAAAAACATATATAAAAAGGATAACACAAAACAAAACAAAAAAAACTAAAAAATATAATACATAAAGACAAAATCATCTTCTCTTAAGGGACAAATAAATATACTATAATCTGCAAAAAAAAAGAATATACACAAAATATTTATATACTAACAATAATCTCACTATACATATAACAATATTTATAATATTATATTATTATATATTATAATAATGACAGGAGTTGCATAAAAACCCGAACGTTTTGAAAAAGCCCAAACCCAACCCTCCGGGTTTTTTGAGATACTTTTTTCATTGAAATAAAGAAAGAAAAAACCGCGGATAAAATTGAGGGCCAAAATATCTGGCAAAATCAATCGAACTTGACACTTATCGATTGCTATATATAAGTAATTATGAATATAAAAAAGAAAAAAATATATAATATTATAAAAAATTATATAAAGAAAATAAAATATAATATATATATATAATGATAGATAATATAAAAATATATATATATATATAAAAGATATAAAGATATATAGATAATAATAAAAATATATATATATATATATATTATATAATATATATATGATAATATATATATATAATATATATATATATAATATAATTAAATTAAATAATAAATATAAGAATAAATAGAAATCAATATATATATGTAAGAGAGTTAGTATGGTTAAAATAAACTCGCATATATTATACCCCCTATCCTGAACCTTAATTAATGATACTAATTTAATTTAAACTAAAGAAAAATACAAAATGAAAGAGAATATATTTATCTGATGATATACTATACTATTTCAGTTAAATGAGATTTTACATACAAAAATTAGTTTCAACACAATAGTTAGCACTGATTTATGCACAATTAAATTGTAGATAATTTATTACAAAAATTAATTATACTCGTAATCAACTTATTACTTTAATAAATATAAATGGCACATAGTACCCTTATATCATAAAATCAGTTAACCTGCTCAGGTACGAGAACGTCTAAAGCTAATAAATACTCCAGATTAGAAGAAAGCGTCGGATCGGCCTCTACCCTGCCATCTTCTCCCCAAACTTTCATTAGGGTCAGTCTACTCCCTAATGGGGGAGAAGTAAGCCATGATACTGCGTAGTTTATAAAGGAATTTGATAGAGAGATAGGCAACCAAGATGTTCTGAGAGTGTGAGCAAGGAGATAAGTTGTACTGAGCAAAATTAGCCTTATCATCCACACAAAGATCACTGTGTAAACCTATATACTGATCTAATTTGCTAGTGAGCTTAATGACTCTAACCAAAAACTTTCCCTACTCACTGGGATTTTGGCCTCAAATACTTTTCATTGAGGTTAATAACCTTAGAATCACAAGCGATAGATGTAAAAAGAACATTGGCCTCCGCATCTATATAAGTGAGGCTTATTAGAATTTCATAGTATACATACAAAGGAAGTCTACTTCTTCACACTTGACCTTCAAGATGATACATTAAAAATAGACATTTTAAGGAAAGTAGAAAGAAGAAGTATAGTGGATAAAAATATACTGCTTTGAATCAAAGTAGGACTATAAAAAATATTATGAACTAAAATATATCACTAAAGTATAAACAATTAAAATTTGAGCAAATTTATTCATCAACTAAGATATCATCGAGGTACGAATCTGTTTCTTATTTTTCTCAAGAGATATTCACCTTTGTCCTCCACAACTCATTCCTGATTTTATTACAATATGCGAGTTTTATCTATCGGTTATCTGAAGGAGTACAAGGACTAGGGTCGATAAAGCTTTTCACTAATATCTTAAACTTTCGCACGTAATAATATACTTATCCACCTAATTTATGTAAGGATTTACTTAGTTTGTGTGATTTATTGACAACCACGATAGGATAGGCCGTAGATACTGGCGGCATAGCTTATACCGACGTAGTAATTGCTGGTTCTATTCATCACAGTATAGAAAATTTTGGCCTCTTTATAAGTTACATTTCGGAGGGAAAAGTATAGTAGCGATTACGCAAAATTTTTTCTATTGAGCTAAAGGGAATTTACCAATTAATTCTATTATTCTTTCAATGTATGTATTCTAATTGAATATTTGGATCCGCATTATTGATAGACCAGTAAGATGCTTGTATTCAGAGCGTCAGAGATG
Organism: Trachelipus rathkii; assembly: GCA_015478945.1. Lineage (NCBI taxonomy): Eukaryota > Metazoa > Arthropoda > Malacostraca > Isopoda > Trachelipodidae > Trachelipus > Trachelipus rathkii. Next base: position 26,454 of record JABUQX010001233.1, read on the forward strand.
AGTTTATATAATTTTAGGGCACCGGAGATACAACAGCTTGCGGGCTAATACCTCCCCTCCGTAATATGAATAGTGACGCTAGCCGGAGAGCGAAATAAGACGAAATAGTAGGAGAACGATCTAAATACACACTCTTGCGTCATTCATGGATAAGTAGGCTCTAATGCCAAACATAAAAGGTTCTAGATATATTGATGAATCAATTTTGGTTCAATTGTCTAACATTTGCCCATATCGTAATGTGTGTTATAATAGGTTACTGGTAGTGGAGTAGAAAGTAACCGACTTAATAATGCTTGATCACACAACTCTCAAATAAGTGTAGAAGTAAAAGTATCGCTTACAGTTATCTGTAACGTCATTAGCTGGAATTTACCACAAAATGTACGGAAGATATAGACTTGTAGGTATATTTCAAAGTCTTATGATACATTATTGTATTACTCTTCGCGGCGTACTCATTGAGCGAGGAGAAAGCCCACACATAGTGAGTATAGGTCAATGAGAGTTAACAGATACTTGTAACCACGACTACTTATAGTAGCCATACCGATCAGAGGGGTGAAGCTTCTAGGGATGAAATCTACATTGAACAGATTTTAACAAGAACATTTAGATAAGTTAAACTTACTCTGTACTTATGCCGAAAATATAGGGTTGATTATACCTCGGGCCGATTTATATTAGACACCTGACATTATAGTAGGACAGGTAATACTTGAACAAACCTCTTTGACCTTCCGAAAGGCAATAGATTATCGATACAAACAAAAAACAGATTCTTATAAACACAGTGAAGGTCAACGGGAAAATAACCAGGTGGCCCACTATGAGTACATAGTTGAGGTTCATAACATACGTCTGAGGTCTAGCGCAACTTTACTGATCGACATGGAATTGATAGACGCTTGAGAATGTAAAATTCAATGAATATAATTCACATTAGAGTAAAATTAAAATCTTTTCCTTTTTGAACCAAAACTCTTGTTTTTTAATGATTAAATGAACTACTATATCATTACCTTACCTAATAGGAATAAATTAAATGTATAATCCTTATTTTAGATCATTTGAACATATTTCAAAATAGTCAAATTTACCTTTCTAATAATCTTAATTATATCAATTCTAAATGAGCCTCATTGCAATCTAAATTAATTGATTAAATTTATTATAAATTGAAGTGTTCCATAGGATCGTTAGTAGCATCTATTTATATTCGTCACACCTTGATAATAGATAGTCATTTCATTATTAAATTATACCATAATTTACTACTAATTCTCCATTCTCTAATCTTCTTATACCGCGTTTAATCCTTTCTTCCAACATAGTAGATATAAATAAATATGAATTAGAAATATCAGGATTTATTTTTCCCATTGAGGAAATATATTCGTGTTAATTAGTTACTTTGCAAAGGACATATAAGTTCCTGACAATTGCGTTACTGCCTTCATTGGAATTACGATATTTGGGAGCACGAAGGCCACATTCTTATGGTAGCGTCTGGGGCCTATATCGTCTTTTTTAAACTGGAGAAGGAGGTATTATTTCAATGTGGACTGTGTCATGAGGAATCTTAGTTCTACTTACATCTTCGTGAATTGAGCAGTATTATATGCTAATTATGATCGCTTATGATGGGTCAGTTCTCACTTGCTGTATAGTTTTTACTCAACCTCAGTTGCTCAGGTTTTTGTTGTGGCTAGATATGCTTCTGTACTGTATTATTCTATAATATTGCAATTACGTAGGTCTTCCAGCATTTTATTCAGCATGCTCTGTACAAAGGGGTAAAATATGTTTATCAAATCTTTTGAGAAACTTTAAATACTACAATTCTCCTTGTGATAAAAATAAACCCCATAGGACGACCTGATAATGCAGGATCTAAAAGGTATTAAATTTCCTAAAACCTACTCGAGTCAGAATGCTAATCATTGCTTAATGCGTTGCTGCTTTTTGTATCTTGGGATAAGTCTCGTGATGGTTTAATATTTTATTGTGCTAATCAGATAAACAGGGTACCCATATATATATTTCAAGAGTTTAGTAAAGCAACACTTAACTAACTTGCCGGTATCACTAATAATATAAAAGACGTTAAGCATAATCTCCACCAATTACAGGTGCTGAAATTAAGGGAAGTTTAAAAAAGCAAAGTTGATGTCACTTAAAATTCCTAGTTGACTCAGATCGGAATTAACTGCTGCTTCAAGTTGTGTCATGTGGAGGTGTATGATTGGATTTCAAAAGGGCTTGTTGAGGACATACTGAGTAGAGTAAGACAGAGAGGCATTTGCTATTTTATGATAGGCTCTATTTATGCGATCCTATATTTTAAAAAGTTTTTCTTCACGCTGAAGGGTACTACCAATTAGATTGCGACAGTGATGTACCCATTTAGAGGAGCTGATCCACCTTACAGGAGTAAACAGATGATAGAGAGTGACACTAGAGCGCAAAGTCAACTAATGAATGTAAAGTCCGGCGTACGACGAACGATAAAACCCTCAAACTTATACTTGAAACCCATCTAACCAGCCTGCGTCCTCTCAATCTTAATTGACCAGGATCTCGGCTTAGTAAGAGTAAAATAAAATTATCTCAGCTACGTTAATCAACCACAATATGGCTCTAAATACATCCCCCTCTCCCATCAAATAGCACTCGAGGCGTAGATAATCACGATCTCTCTCTCTCAAGCGAATATTTGAAACACGATCATAAACGAGAATATAAATCGCTAGAATGAGAAGAATTGTAATTTAAATTCTTTTCAGCACCTTTTCAAGTATGAAAGAAATAACAAAGAAAGAATTTTACGGTTAGACTGCCTCTTTCAAGCGCTTGTGGAGTTACTTCAGCATAAGTTATAAAGATCACAGCATATAAGGCGTGGGTTTTGGGGTCCTTGCCAACAAAGTGTATCGATGAAAGCCTGGAAATTGAATGGATAGGAGAATGACCCCATAGGAAGGCATTGCGTAACTATAAGAGCCCATGTTGGAGGTTATGGTGAAATATTTCTCAGAGTCGGGGTGGAGCGGTATCCCATAGAATGATGAGTCAAAATCCAATTTACTATATAAGCCTACTCCTTTCAAGTAAACATTGCATCAGTAAGGTGTGGTAAACCATAAGTTTCGACTTCTACCCTTTTGTTGAGTTCTCTGAAGTCGGATATAAGTCTAACACGCCCTCCACTCTTTTCAAGGACGCTGACAGGGAAGGACCAGGGTGAGTTGGTTCGTCTTAGCACTCCAGTGGCCACAAGATTGTCAAATTCTGCTCTGGTTTGTGAGTAGAGCTTGTGGGGGATTTTGCGGGGTCTGAGTGAGATGGGGGGTCCTCTGACATTCACTTTATAGGGATAGGTGTTTGCCAGCTCTATTAATACTTTTTCAGGTATAAAGGCGGTCTTTTCATCAGTAGTTACCTGACCGTCCTCACCTATCAATGCTGTGCTCATTCTTTTATTTTTGTTATTTTTATATTTTTCAAAAATTTCATCCCATATTTGCATTTGTCTTAATTTTATGTGATGATTTTAAGCCTAATAGGGATTCAAAAATAAACCTTTATATCGCAATAAAATATCATTAAAAAGTGGTGGACTAGAAGGTACATGCAAAATGTTAGGATGAGGTGTAAATGATAGAGAAGAGGGAAGGGTTTCATGCGCATATTTAACATTAAAATTGCAATTTTTATTTAATTTAATATTTTTATTTGTAACAGAATCTATCAATAA
>JABUQX010001234.1:0-25000 GCA_015478945.1 Trachelipus rathkii
CACGTACTTCGATTCCTTTCAGTTGGTGTTAACGTTTCGCATTGCTCGTGAAACGCTTTCGCGTTTTCGTGCCACTTCAACGCTCTTAAGTAAATCAGTTAGATGAACAAGTTGAAACTGAATAAATCTGGAAGCAAATGAAGAAAGCAATTGTTAGCAGTGCAAAAGAAGTATGTGGGTGTGCTAAAGTAGGAAGTAAGAATGTTAACAGTGAGTGGTGGAATGAAGAGGTGATGCAAGCGGTTAAAAGTAAAAAAAAACGTGGTTGAATGTACTAAAAGCAAATGATGAAGTTTCAAAAGAAAGATGCTTGGAATTATATAAGGAGGAAAAAAGGAATGCTAAAAGATGCATACGTAAGAAAGAAAAAAAGAGGTAAATGAACAGTTTGGAAGGAGGATGAATGGGGACATACAAGGGAATAAGGAAGCTAAGGGGAACCTGCTTAGAATAATGAATAGGGATGGTGTTTTTGTAACTGATGAAATGGATGTGAGTGGAGTGTGGAAAGAACACTTTGAAAATCTGTATAATATTGGCAGTAATGATGAGGTGATAATGACTGTGTGTGGGTTTGATGGTACAAGAAGGAATAGGTATTTTGGGGATGAGGTTATTAGCAAGGAGGAGGTAATGGGTAGAGTGAGAAAGTTGAAAAATGGTAAATCTGCAGGTATAGATGAAATTACTGGTGAAATGATCAAGAACGGAGGCAAGATGGTGATTGATTGGATCTTGAAGTTATGTAATAAAGCGTTTATGGAGGGTATAGTTTCGAGGGATTGGAGGAGAGCAGTAATAGTACCCTTATATAAGGGTAAGGAGATAAAGGGAACTGAATTATAGATTATTTAGTTTATTGAGTGTTAGCAGGAAGGTATCTGTATGCTGGTGTTTGGTACGAAAGAGTGCGGCGAGTGACTGAAGGACTGATTGGTGAAGAACAAGGTGCGTTTAGGAGTAGTAGAGGATGTGTGGATCAAATCTTTACATTGAAGCAAATGATAGAAAATTAGAGAGAGGAAGAATAAATTGTATTTAGGTTTTATGGATTTGCAACAGGGGTATGATAGGGTTAATAGGGAAGGTCTATGGCAGGTGTTAGTGATATATAGTGTTGGTGTGGTAGGCTTCTGAATGGAATCAAAATTGTTTGACGATAATGAGGCGTGTGTAAGAATAAATGGTGTCAAAAGTGATTGGTTTAGTAGCGGAGTGAAGGCAAGGTTGTGTTATGTCTCCTTGGTTATTCAAATTTGTATATGGATGGGGTTATGAAAGAATTGAAGGTAGGCGTGACAGGAAATGGTGTTAGAATGATGGAGATGAGTGGAAGGTGCCCTACCTATTATATGCAGATGATTTGGTTTTGTGTGGCGAATCTGAAGAGAGTTTGAGAGGATTGGTAGAGATTTGGCAGGGTGTGTAAAAGGAGGGGTTTGAAAGTAAACGTAGATAAGAGTAAGGTTATGGTTGTGAGTTAGGACAGTCCTCAGTGTGAAGTTATGTTAGATGGTGAGCAGCTGGAACAAGTGTCTGAGTTTAAATATTTGGGGTATATGTTGGATGAGAAGGGAACGGATGATGCAGAGTTTAGTAGGAAAGTTGTGAATGGCAGGAAGGTGGCTGGTGCAATTAAATCGTTGGTGAATGATGTAAAGGGACTAAGTCTTTAGTGGCCAATGGGCCATGAGGGTATGATGTTACCAGTGTTATTGTATAGTAGTGAGACTATGGTCTGGAATAAGAAGTATAGATCTAAAGTTCAATGTGTTCAGATGGACAATCTTAGGGGCATGCTAGGTGTGAGAAGAATTGATAAAATGAGGAATGAACATATTAGAGAGTTGTGTGGTGTGAAGAAAGGGGTAAATGAGAGAATAAATGAAAGTATGTTGAGATGGTTTGGTCATGGTGGAAAAGGATGAATGATAGTCAGTTTAAGCAGATTGGTGGCATGTGTTGGAAACCGACGGGCTGGGAGATTGAAGAAAAGTGGATTGAGTCAGTAAACAGATATCTGACTGAAGGACAAAAATGTGAGTTTGGCAGGGGCAAAAAGAAGATAGGACAGAATGGCGGGGTTTTGTGAGGGTATGGTTGCAGCCCCTGGGTCAAGGGTTAGAACGCTTTCCTACAAGCGATTTACTACCATAGAGGTCCACGTCACAGTCCCATGGCTAAGAATTGGATTTTCTGTGCGACAAGTCCTTACTAATTAATGGAATAGGGAGTAAGGCTGGGCTTTCTTTCGACTTTTGTCATATTCTTCTACTGCTTTTCTTTTATGATGCTTGTTACTTACCAATAGTCTTGGGGAGAAAAGAGGTAGATGAAGAATAAATATATATATACCTATATATATATATATATATATATATATATATATATATATATATATATATATATATATATATATATATATATACTATATACTATATACTATACTAATTATATATACTAACTATATATATATAATCAGATCATGTGAAATGTAATAATTATATGCTCTAGAGCACTAATAAAACTTTATTAAGTACTAAACTCTACTTTATATATTGTATACCTCTTTTAACATATTGTATTTACTGTATTTTAATGCTAAATACCCTAAAAGACTTGATATATATGAAAATAAGTAATTTAAAACAAAAACAAAAAATTTTGGCCTTTGGTCTTTTTTAAAAAAACGTGTTTTTAAAAAAAAAAAAATATTTTTTAATATTAAAATAACAATATATATATATATATATATATATATATATATATATATATATATATATATATATATATATATATATATATATATATATATATATATATATATATATATATATATATATATATATATATATATATATATATATTATAGGGGAGTATACGCATACTGGAAGCGATGAAATTACCTCCCATTTTAATGGTTTGCCTTTCTCTTTTGCGTTCATATTCTTAACACACTCATCCTTCAGGCAACATCTTACTGACCACCATTAATTCACATATCATATACACATACTTAACGTGCTCACCCCTCTTCGAGACAATATCTTACAGACATCCCTACTACTTTTATCTCTATGTGTGGGGGAGAAAGAATTGCCCACATCGTATGTCTAGCGTTTCGTAGAAGGCGACTAAGGGACGGTGGTAGTTGGGTTGGCTGACCACTACCACTTATCTCTTGCCAGGAATGCTAATGCAGGCCTCGGAGAAGGTCGTGATCGCCGTAAACGGCCTTCTATCTTTCGGAGAAATTGTATGAATCGTATGGGTACATAGAATGTCAAAGAAATAAATGTTGAGGAGAAGAAGAGAGAGGTGATGGATGTATTACGAAAGGGCAAATTTGATTTGCTCGCTGTGACTGAAACAAAGATGAAAGGAAACTGTGAAAATGAGTGGTGTGGTGTGAAATCTGTGTGTGTGTGCTGGTGTGGAAAGGAATGAGAGGGGAAGAGGAGTTGCAATTTTGATGAGTGACGTGGTACAGAGCTATGGTAGACTTTGTGTGTGTGAGTACTAGAATTCTAATGGTTAAATTTAAAGTTTGAAAAGGTCAAGGTATGTGTGGTTGTGACGTATGGTTCATCTGAGGGAAATGTTGAAGAGAATACGATTTTTTGGGATAATTTGAATGATGTTTGGGATGGGGTGAGTAGGAGCTTCAGATTGATTGTGTTGGGGGACCTAAATGGTTGGATAGGTAATCAGAAAAGGGATGGTATAACAGGTGGTTTTGGGGTGTCGGGAGAAAATGAGAATGGTAGGAAGGTGATTGATTTCTGTGAGGAGAGAGGTTATGTGTGTAAGAAATACTTTCTTTAAACACAAGAGTATCCATAAGTATACTAGAGTTGGTGTAGATAGAGATGGTATCGAAGTGAAAAGTATGATTGATTTTGTGTTGGTGAAGAAGGAGATGTTGAAGTATGAGTTGGATGTTAAATGCTGGGCTAATATATGATGAAACGAGAAACAGACTCTCAGCAGAAAAAGGCGTAAAATTGATGTTTCTCAAGCACAACCTTCCTATATTTACATTTCAATGCCAGTGCAAAAAGTATTTAATCCTTTGTAAAATCTCTTTCATTAAGGTTGGAGGATGGGGAAAGAGGCTGGTGGGGTGCATTTGAGTTGGGTCCACGTCTTGCACCCTGGTAACAATTATATTAATAGATTGTGGTTAAAACTCGAAATATATTACGTATATATATATGAATATATATATATATATATATATATATATATATATATATATATATATATATATATATATATATATATATATATATATATATATATATATATATATTTATATAAACATTTATATAGATTTATATTATATATATACTATAACTCTATATATATATATATATATATATATATATATATATATATATATATATATATATATATATATGTTCAGATGGACAATCTTAGGAGCATGCTAGTTGTGAAAAGAATTAATAAAGTGAGGAATGAACGTATTAGAGAGTTGTGTGGTGTGAAGAAAGGGGTAAATGAGAGAATAAATGAAAGTATGTTGAGATGGTTTGGTCATGTGGAAAGGATGAATGATAGTCGGTTGGTTAAGCGGATGTATAGTGGAGAGTGTGTTGGGAACCGACCGGCTGGGAGACCGAAGAGAAAGTGGATTGAGTAGTAAAGGAATGTTTGTAGGATAGAAATGAGTTTCGCAGAGGCGAGAAGAAAGGTGCATGATAGGAGAGAATGGCGAGGTGTTGTAAGGGGCCATGGGATGAACCAGACAGCTAAATCCCAAAAGTTTCCCCTAAAACATACACACCTAAATTTACTAATACAGAGTTCAAAGATCAGTGACAGAAAGAGAGGGAAGTACGAATGGAGATGGTAACTCAAAATTATTAGGCTAATATGACTAACGGTCAAGCAAACTTTAAGGGAATTATTTCAGTTGTATTCTGCGGGATTAGTAAGCAAGTTCAATCGATTCAGCACACTAGGGATTCTCCCGAACAATGAAAGATATTTGCATTTTTAAGTTTATTATAAATGTAAAAAAAAATATATACAAGGAATCGCAGTTCCAATACTGTAAACAAAGCAATTATAAATATTGGTGTCTTTTCATCTATCAGCAAACACCATCCAGAGTGGCACCATAAATATAAATAATGGAGCAAGGGTGTAATATGAATGAATGTGGGATGAGATGCAGTACCAATTAATGCTCTAATACTTATCCGGTTAAGCTTCGGTGTTGATAAGGATCTGAATCTCAAAGTGGGAACGAGATGAAGATCCGATAATAAAAGTTGACAAAAGTTGACCATAAAATAAAATTGAACCGGAGGATAAACTTGAGCCAAGAGATAAAATTCAGCCCGAGGATAAAATTCCAGCCGGATGATAAAAAAGTTCCAAAAATAATGAATTGCCATAAATAAAGTGATAAAAAATAAATAATAAATAATAATAAAATAAATAAATACTGTAATTAGAAAATTGCATAATAAGGATTAAGTAAGAGCTTTTATATTATCATAGAGCACCTACCCTATTTGGAGGTAGGGTTTTATCTTTTATTTTCTGTATGTATTTGCAAGTCCCTTCTGGATCTTGTCAGCTTGATGTTGATATGATGGTAATTTTCAGTGTTGTTGCATAAGGGGAAGTAACATAAACCACTGCAATACTTTAATATGAGAAGCATATTAAAGTATTTTTCAGTATTACAGTGATCATGATAAAACATATTGGGTATAAACTCACTTAATGCTTTTCCTATTATTTCTTAGTGGAAATTCCGTAAAAGAGTATATATACTTCCACAAGAATGGGGGAAAAACAGAACAAAAACTAACTTGCTGTAAAAAAACTTTTATCTTTTCTGAAAAACTTTTAATATGCCTAAAGAACAGACATAATTAATATAGAGGGGAAATAGGATTATTGCATTAAACAAGTCATGGCATTATTTGTAAATGAAAATACTTAAAACTATTGGACAGTCTTGACAGGCCCTTACATCCCCCCGCACTAAATTTACGCCCCTGCTCAGTCTTTTCCTAGATCTTATATGGCGAAGATCTGAGGAGCGCAAATTGGGAATATAGTGAGGGGCATGCAAGGACGGAACATGACTTGTTTTGTGAGTTTATAGGAGAAGAAGCTTGGTATGCATTTTTTCTGACTCATCCCAAGTGCCATTTTTTCTACAATGAACTACTGTTAATAAAGAAATCTGAAGGAAATTCCAGGAAGACAAAGTCGGTATACTGATATCAAAGTGAGGAATTTTTTTTTTTTTTGTATTATATTGTCTTTTTAATTACGTCGACGAAGTCCTCGAAGAACATTTTCTTCATCGTCTAACGCTATCCTGGCCGCTTGGAATATAGCATATTGTTGTGCTTCGGGTAGAGATCTGTAATGGAGGCCCTCCAACATTATCCTCATCTCAGAAGAAACAAGCCGTTGTAAATCAGGTCTGATATGAAGATTCTGCTGAGGCTGAGACGCTGAAGAGTATTGGTAGGCAGGATAGGAAGGATTATATCTGGAAGGGGAATACTCCGGCCGAGGAGTCTGATAGTTTATGCTTTCTCGCAACGGGGCATTCCGGGTCTGGAAAAATGATTGGTTATGGCTAAATCGAGAAGTAGTGGGTTCAAAGAAAGCTGCCTGTAAACCACTCGTTGATGGTTGAGATCGAAGAGGAGGAGCTTCTCCCAAACGTCGTTCAATGGCGGTTGGCGTGTGGAAGTTGGATGGTTCGACCTCCACGATCGCAGAATGTATAATAAGCTCCTGTTCTTCACTTATAATAGGCTCTGGAGTTGGAGTACGACGAGCTGATGACGTTGTCGGTCGATTTATTCCAACGGTGTTACCACATTCTTCTCTTCTAGATGGTTCTGGAGTAGGAGTGCGACGAGCTGATGATGCCGGTTGATTTCTTATAGTTGTGAAAAATCCTTTATACTTTTTCATAAATTGTTCGAGGAAGAGTTGGTTAGCATGAAGTCCGTCCGAAAGCATTGGTGAATCCAGGAACATTTGTTTCTTTTTGATGTACCTAGAATGGGGAGTCGATCGGTATATTCCTTCTGAGCTACGAATATCATAGTAGTAGTTCATAACATGACTACCCCTAAGACAAATTTTATCTTGCCATTGGTATTGGTTGTATGCCAAGTTCTCAAAGGCAGTAAAGGCTTTTATGGAATGAGCTCTCATGAGCCTAGGAGACATGATGGCATCTTCTTTTAGATGGTCAGCGAAAGCTGGGCCCCATGCTCTAATAAGTCTTTTCTGGTTGAATCTATATATATCCTGGATAGGTGGAATCATAAGCATCACACGGACTCTGGGGTTCTTTCTTCTAGCTATTTGGGTAATCTGGTCCATTATTTCAGGCACATCATTGACTGGTATATCTGGTACAGGCTCGAAAACAGTAGTGGTTTGTCGATTGCCGTTATGAATGGTTTTTCTTTGCCAGGCAAGTGGTGTAAGAGCCCAAATCAGTAAGAAGTGGACCTGTCTCGTCATCATAGCTTCTACTCGTTCAGTGCACTCGGACAGAACACGTCCGGAACTACAATCAGTTAAGATGTTGAGATCATATTCCTCCTTCAAGAATCGTTTATTCTGTTTGAAGAGATCCACCACGCTGGCTCCAACGACAAGTAAGAGTGGCATCTTCACAATTCACAAGAGCTGGAATGAGGAATATGTTGCTTTAGTAACTGCATCAGTATGTTTTATGTTACATAAATTTACTTCTTGCTCCAAAATTTACATTTATACTAACCTAGCTAAAGTGAACATTGGGCAATAGTTTTTTTTTTGTTTGTCAGAAGGACCAAGAAATCAGTAATAATGTCCACTGTAATATCAAAGCAATGCAAAGAGCATGTCAGAAGGACTGGTAAATTTATGAACATAAAATAAAGTAATAAATAATAATAATAAAAAATATAATGAAAATAAATAATAATAGTTCATTGTTGCGTAGTTTACTTTTGTAATTTCTCATAAATCCATCATCATTACTTAATTCAAAAAGATAACACTATATTAAATTTTACACCCTATCTAGCTATAAATATGGAAAAATTAGTAGTGTGTGATTTTACTTTATAGTTGCAAAGGTTAGTAGTGTAATCAAGGAATCTTTTTTAAATTGCTGGAAAACTGCTTATAGACATATAGAAATATAAAAATAAATAAAGAAAAAGAAAAGAAAACGAACGTGTCTTTCGAATTAGGACATTTCCTAAGTTTTCAGTGTTACATATTATATTACATATAATATAATAATTAAAATGTCCAGCAATTCAATTCCGATAGAGCTGAGAGGTAGGTATTCAGTGAAGCTGTGAATAAATAACAAGGTGTAAACTATATTTGTTTTTATCTAGTGTAAATGACAACAAAAAGCATGAAAAATGATTTTTGGCTCCAAAAAACTGCTTTACTGTATTTTAATCTTTCTCTTTTTCATTCTCTACTGAATTTAAATCTTTCTTTCTTAACTCTGGGTCCGGCATTAAAGAAGGAACAGCAAAAGGACAGCAAGCAAGAAGAAAAGAAACAGAGGAGAAAAGGAAAGCAGAGAAGAAGGATCGTGAGAGACAAGAGAGAGAGAAGGCTTGCTCTAGGCTAGGTGCAAGCGGCAACAGGTCAGAAATGCACTTTTTCTTTTCAGGTAGTTGCAAAGCTATTTCTTTCCAGTTTAATCTCTTGCTGTTTTCACTACTACTTTTCTGATTTCTGGTTGGGTACTACAACCATTCTGTTTTCAATTTTCTGATAATAAAACGTATATTACAGATATACGGTGGCTTAAGACAAACAATCATCTGAGTTTATCGGCATCAGATAGTTGTAATGTATGCCTGCTAAGCACTTTAAACAACAAACTTGGTTTGAAAAATGGCTTCCGTAGACGATCGGATGATTATCATTGTAATAGACGAAAACGGATATCTTGAAAAGCTCGCAAAAACTGTCAAGAACCTCCGGAATGGGCAATTGTCCAGGAAGTTGGAGGAGTCGTAAAGTTTTCTGGATGTGTCTGCCCTGTAACCGATATTTTTGAGGATGCTTTTGTAGTTCATTGGTAATAGTGTTCCGAAGTTCTAAATGATGATCTACAGTAGAATACAGATGAATGGAAAAGCATCGATACAGTGAATCACCACCTCCCGCCACCTCGACCACAGAAAATCCATCAGGGATGAAATCTACCGAAGGATTGACAGAGTGATCTGGTTCTGGAGGAGAGTCAGAGTTGGGATCTATTGGTGAGCGGGAAAGTGCATCGGCTACTACATTGCGTTTACCTGGAATGTGGCGAATTTCAAAATCGAATTCGTTCAGTTCCTCCATGGTGCGGGCTAGTCGACCATCGACTAGACTCATATTTTGCAGATAAATCAGAGGCATATGATCAGTAAATATGATGAACTTGACTCCACGTAGGAACGGTCTCAACGACTTTACGGCCCATCGTAAAGCCGTTAGCTCCTTATCTATGACTCCGTAATTCCTCTGAGCACCATTAAAGGTCATAGATATGAAAGCTATTGGTCTGCGTTCATCTTGTTGAATCTGAGAGAGACACGCCCCGGCGCCAATGTCGGAGGCGTCGACATGAAGTTCCATGGGTGAAGCGTTAGAGTCATAATCTGGAAATCCCAGCAAACAGGGGTTAACCAAGGCCCGCTTGAGTTCTTCAAATGCCTGCTGGCACTTTGGGGTCCATTGAATGGTTTTACCTCCCGTTTGACAGGATAACGGTTTACTGATCTGGGAGCAATTTGGAATGTGGCGTCTGTAAAAATTCACCATTCCTAAAAATTGGCGAAGGTGTTTCACAGTGGTGGGTACTGGAAACTCCAAGGCTCCCTGTATATTTTTCTGCAATGGTAAAATACCTCTACTGGAAATGTGATGACCTAAAAACTCCACCTCAGTTCGACATAGGCGAGTCTTACTGGGTTTGAGCTTATAGCCATTTTGTTCTAATGCAGATAGAACTCGATCTAAGATGATGAGATGTTCTTCAAAAGTTTTGCTGAGAGCGATGATGTCATCCACATAGACCATCACCTCAGACCACGGCAACCCGTTTAACGCAAGCATCATCCCACGTTGAAATGTAGCCGGACCGTTCTTCACCCCGAACGGCATCTTCAGAAACTCGTATTGAGCGAACGGCGTGGAAAACGCTGTTTTCTCAACACTATCTGGCTCCATTGAGACCTGATAATACCCTTGGACTAAATCAATAGTGGAAAAGTATGTATTTCCATACATATTATATATCATGTCGATCAGGTTCGGTAATGGAAAGGAGTCGGATTTAGTGACGTTATTTAGCTTGCGATAATCTATACATAGTCGAAGTGTACCGTCTGGTTTTCTGACAGGTACAACGGGTGCCGAATACGGTGATTTACTTGGACGGATAATATTCTGATCCAAAAGATCTCTGCATTGCTGCTCAATTTCTTGAGCTAATGGTCCTTGGAAACGACGGACCGGAAGACGAACTGGTCGGTTAGTTTCTAGTTCAATGGCGTGGGTAATATTAGTGGCTACCCCCACATCACTATCACCAGAACTAAGAGCTGCTTGATGAGTAAGCAAGATTTTGAGAAGGTCTTGCTTCTGAGATTCCGTAATTGGCAATACAGAGATATTAAATTCTTCAATTAACCGCTCTTTGGTCCAAGCAGATGGACTAGTGGAACCTTTTTCTTGGTGGGGTTCCATCTGTAAACTCTGGACTTGTAATTTAGTCTCAACAGTTAAAGGTACAAACTGTCCTAGGCGGGTATTCCTACGGATGAACCGGGGTCGATCAGATGTGTTGAAGACGGCTATCTGTGATGAATCTGATGAAAGATCAACAATTCCGGGAACAGGAATGAGAGAAGAAGTTTTATCGCCCCGGAATCCCGCAACTGTGATTACATCATCTGAAAAACCCACAACATCAACAAGTTTACATGAATGCGGCGGTATCTCGCTGGAATGTACCGAGACACAACTGAAGAACGGTAAATTAAGACTATAATCTTTAGCGACAACTTCTATATTTTTACCCAAACGATGAACCAATTCCCTGCGAGACATGTCTGGAAGAAGGTTATTTTCCCGCAGAGAAGTAGCACCGAGTACCAGCATTTGTGGCATAAATTCGGTGGGAATCACGAAAAACAATGTTGGTGGTGTGGAAAACCCTTTTTCGAAGAAGAGGGGTAATTTAACATATTGTTCAATTGTAACCGCATGGTTTCGCTGCAATCCGCTAATAGCCTTCACGCCGACTTCTGCAGACGGCAGAAGTTCTATATTTTTGAAATTTGCAAGCACGGCCGAGCTGATCAGGCTTATGCCTGATCCGCTGTCAACCATACAACCATAAAAGGCTGAACTATGAGGAGAAAAGGCGATACAGACTATGAGCGGATCGACTTTCCCTTGACAAAGATTTATAGAGATTGTCTCCAAATTCCCGCCAATGTTCTTCGTTTTTGACCCATCTGAATCCGTAACAGCGGTGGCGGTATGTGTTAAGGAGTTGTTTGATGCGGCAAGTGTAGCATTATGAGTGTCAGTGTTTATTTCACCTACCCTTCCCACAATATCAACGTTAACACCCATTTTCCCCACATTATTTACTGCAAGAGCCAACATTTCATCTGGTTCTGGCTGTAAACTCCTCTCCACAGAATGGCTCACTTCCGGGGAGATCTGGAGTTTAAATCCCCAGAATTATCATTGGTATCTGATTCTGTAACATCTTGTTGAACATTGGAATTAGAAGAAGAATGTGTATTGTCAGCATTGTTTTGAGAAGAAGTGTTCCTACTTTGACCAGAGGCCTGTGGGGATCGGGACTGTGTGTTAGACCTCTGAGTCTGGTTTCTTGTGTTTTGCGGTGGTGTTCTTTGAGTGCAGCTAATTCCTGCATGTGAGCCCTTGCAAAAAGGACAAGTGACACGTGTATTGGGCTGTGTTTGTGAGCGAGATGTCTGTAATGCCCTACATTCAGCACGTACATGCCCCCTTTTTCTACAATATGCACAAATACCCAACCACTTATAACAATCATCCATTATATGTCCAACATTTTCACAGTAATCGCAGCGGAGAGTGTTTTTGTGTTGGGGTGATTGACTATTATTCTCTCTGCGATGTGCAACAAATGTCTGAGAGTTGGTATTGTTTCGTCGGTTTGTGTTTTTGTTATCTCGGGAAAACCGACTTCCGTTGGATGTGTTATTTGTGTTTGGTGTATTGTTCTGTTTGGGACTACTGAAAGTATTGTGAGGAGCATTTTTAACAATATCAGTCCAACCCGGAGTGACAGTATCTATTCGGATTGTTTCATTTAGATTAGGTTGTTCTGAACTACTGAAATTAGAGTTTGATGATCCAGAATGCACAGGCTGAGAAGAACGACCCTCCTGGAGATCACGATCAAATTTGGCAGCTAAGCTGACAATCTTAGACCATGGTACACGCTCTTTTGAGTCTGTTTCTTGTTGTGCAATATATTCACTCACTCTTCTCTCAACATAAGGATGTAAACTCACAAGAAATGCTGTTCTTAAAGATTTGTGTTCTTTCATGTCAAGACCATTGTACGCCTTCTTGGCAAGATGTTCTAGCCGAAGAGCGAACATACGTATACTTTCGCCTTTGGTACGATATGCTGAGTGATACGCTTGGAGTTGATAATCTTCCTTACGAAGTTCTTCCTGGTGGTACCAAGCCAATAAGGTTTCTTTTACTGCACCATAGTTTCGATCATCCTTAACTAATAGATTGTAAAGCTGAAGGAAAGAACCTTCAAGCTGTCGTCCTAATAGACGCAACCACTGATGAGGTGCGTTAGGATAATTTACTGTGCAATACTGTTCAAAGTCAGCAAAGTAACAAACCAAGTCTTGGTCTGCTTCATACTTGAATTTGCCGGGGTCTACCACCTTAGCTTTTCTGGAATGTTTGGCAATTTCCGTTAATAAAAGTACAGCCTGGGACATCAATTGGATTTGTCGATTCATGATGTCAGTGTATGAAGGTGCAAACAATTGTGGTGGTGGTACACCTTCAACCGCAGTGTGTCTTGGTCCGACAACCGGAGTTGTCATCGGCCGACCAGGCACACTGGTAGCTAAAGGTGCCTGAACTTGAAAACCTGAAGAATCGAAATACGCCTGTGAAACCTGATATGTCAAATTAGTTGTTGGTGTCGGTGGTGGTTGTGCTGTGTTCATGTAATAAATGTCTGCTGGAGTAGCTCTAAAAAGAGGAGCTGTGGACACGGGAGACATAAAAGTTTGTTCAGAATATGGTGAATTCACAGGAGTACCTAAATCTATCAGTGGAAAATTTGTTACACCCGATGTAGGTATATCTGTTGTTACGGTAGTGAGAGTGGAAGTTACTGTAGTAGGAATTGTATTATGACAAGGTGTGTAAATTGTCGAACTACTGATATTTGAAATTTGTGGTTGCATAGGTTGTTGCATATACAACGCTTGCATTCTTTGCTGTTGAGCATGTTGCTCACGTAATTCAGCAAATTCAGTTTGGATCGTGGAAACTAACGCCATAAATGGGGTATCTTCAAATTTCGCGATCTCTGGATTCTGAACCGGCAATGGGCTAGGTCTATTAGCTTTACGTTCCTTTTCCTCTTTAAGGAACCTTTCCATTTGTTGGGGTGATGGCGGTGGCAAATCTGCGACACTGTTTACCCGCTGGGCAACCAAGTCAGTTGCAAGCCCCATCGCTCCCTCATCTCCCAACAAATCCACTCCATCTACTCCACTTAACCCCCCATATTCTTTCCCTCCATCAGCCATCCCTTTAAATCCCACAAAAAAAAACTCTGTATTTATCAGGAAAGAAAAAATTAATTAATTAAATTAATTATAAATCAGAATCATAAATGAAATAATTAATAACTTAAATTTAGGGATGAGATGATGATGATAAATGATTAGGGAGAATTTTAAGAATTCAGTTAAGAGAAGGTTAAAGTGTCTGAATTTCTATTACTGATATTTTAAGTCAATAACCTTAAAATTATCTGGCTGCGTATCTGCTGACTCGAGAGAAGCGCCAGATATGCATTCACGATTGAACTGTCAAACCTCTCCACAGAACACTTCCCGGTTCGCTTGAATCAGTTAGAGAAAGTTAGATACTGGGAGAATAGACAGAAAAACAGCTATGTTAAATGTAAAAAAAAATAATGTATGTCGAATTATGTTTTAAGATAGCTAACAATCATACGTGCGTCCCTGTTCGGGCGCCAAAAAATTTAAGGGTGGGGTATGTAAAGGAGAGAGGTGGCATAGACGCCGTGTTCCTAAATCTAAGGGATAACAAAGGCGCCCTCGGAAGCAAAAACAAAACAAAAAAAACCAAGAACAAGCTCAAATCCCAAAAGTTTCCTCACTAAACATACACACCTAAATTTACTAAAACAGAGTTCAAAGATCAGTGACAGAAAGAGAGGGAAGTACGAATGGAGATGGTAACTCAAAATTATTAGGCTAATATGACTAACGGTCAAGCAAACTTTAAGGGAATTATTTCAGTTGTATTCTGCGGGATTAGTAAGCAAGTTCAATCGATTCAGCACACTAGGGATTCTCCCGAACAATGAAAGATATTTGCATTTTTAAGTTTATTATAAATGTAAAAAAAAATATATACAAGGAATCGCAGTTCCAATACTGTAAACAAAGCAAATATAAATATTGGTGTCTTTTCATTTATCAGCAAACACCATCCAGAGTGGCACCATAAATATAAATAATGGAGCAAGGGTGTAATATGAATGAATGTGGGATGAGATGCAGTACCAATTAATGCTCTAATACTTATCCGGTTAAGCTTCGGTGTTGATAAGGATCTGAATCTCAAAGTGGGAACGAGATGAAGATCCGATAATAAAAGTTGACAAAAGTTGACCATAAAATAAAATTGAACCGGAGGATAAACTTGAGCCAAGAGATAAAAGGCCCAAAAATAAAATTGAAGCCTGGGGATAAAATTCCAGCCGGATGATAAAACCTGAGGAATATATAATATCAGTTATATTCCTTGGTTATAATAATATAAAAATAATGAATTGCCATAAATAAAGTGATAAAAAATAAATAATAATAAATAAAAAGTAATAATAAATAATAATAAAATAAATAAATACTGTAAATGAAGAATTGCATAAATTAAGGATGAAGTAAGAGCTTTTATATTATCATAGAGCACCTACCCTATTTGGAGGTAGGGTTTTATCTTTTATTTTCTGTATTTGCAAGAGTCCTTTCTGGATCTTGTCTGCATATCTCTGCTTGATGTTGATGTTAATTATTGCATCTATGATAAGGGGGAAATAAACATAAACCACTGCAATACTTTAATATGAGAAGCATATTAAAGTATTTTTCAGTATTACAGTGATCATGATCAGGCATATTGTATACTAACTCACATAATGCTTTTCCTATTATTTCTTAGTGGAAATTCCGTAAGAGTATATACTTCCACAAGAATGGGGGAAAAATAGAACAGAAACTATCTTGCTGTAAAAAAAACTTTTAACTTTTCTGGAAAACTTTTAATATGCCTAAAGAACAGACGTCATTAATATAGAGGGGGAAAAAGGTTAACATTAAACAAGTCATGGTATTATTTGTAAATAAAATACTTAAACTATTGGACAAGTCTCGATAGCCCGACAGTCTTGACAGGCCCTTACACCGGTATGTTATAATTGGTTTAAAACTACAACTTTTGGTTTAAAACTACAACTCATATCTCAAAAACTACAATAGATACAGGGAAAAGGAATACATTGTTGGAATCCTGGTAACATTTTAGTGTGGAAAATATAAAAAAAAAAAAAAAAAAAAAAAAAAATCATATCTCAAAAACTACAATAGCTACAGCGAAAAGGAATACATTTTTGGAATCCTTGTAAAATTTTAGTTAGGAAAATGAAAAAAAAAATTAAAAAAAAAATTGGCTATTTTTTTTTTTTTTAAAGGAGCAGGGGACATAGTATATATATATATATATATATATATATATATATATATATATATATATAATATATTATATATATATATATATATATATATATATATATATATATATATATATATATATATATATTATTTGTAAAGGTATTACACGGCAATGTAGGGGGCTCGAGCCGACGGGGAACACAGGGGGGGACGTTTTCCATACCCCGTAGGGGAGGGGCGGAGGAACCCCCGCGACACCCAAATACCAAAGAGTGGGGGTTCCGGAGACCCTCCCCGGAGGGGGGGAATTAGTCCTACCCCGTAGTTCCCCGGAAGGCCGAGAGACCCCGACTCCTGCCATCGGGGCGGTATACCCTTGGGGTATTCTTTAGTTAAAAAAAAAAAAAGCAAAATTTAATAGAAAGTCTATTTATTTTAACGAGTAACATAAAAGGTCTCTAAATAGGCTCTCTAATTCATATTACTATAATTAATTAAACAATAATTTTTTAATTTTATTTTATTTTTTTTTTTACATTTTCCTAATTTAAAATTTTACCAGGATCCAAAAATGTATTCCTTTTCGCTGTAGTTTTTTTAGTTTTTGAGATATAATTTTTTTTTTTTTTTTTTTTTTTTACATTTTCCGCACTAAAATGTTACCAGGATTCCAACAATGTATTCCTTTTCCCTGTATCTATTGTAGTTTTTGAGATACGAGTTGTAGTTTTAAACCAAATATCACCATATATATATATATAATATATACATATATCTAAGATAGAGAAAATATATATATATATATATATATATATATATATATATATATATATATATATATATAATATATATATATTTAATTTCAGTGTAGTGTACAATTGAAATATACAGATATTTATCTGTCCAATCTTTCTCTATAGAATAGATAGATTTATATATATAATATATATATATATATATATATATATATATATATATATATATATATATATATATATATATATATATATATATATATATATATATATATATATATATTTAGATTTCAGTGTAAAGTATATTTCTAATAAAATATATATATATATATATATATATATATATATATATATATATATATATATATATATTATATATATATATATATATATATATATTATATATATATATATATATATATATATATATATATATATATATATATATATATAAATATAAATATAAATATATATATATATATATATATATATATATATATATATATATATATATATATATATATATATATATATATATATATATATATATATATAGTAGCGGGTATAAATTATTTAAAAGATAGGCTACATAAAATTAAAAATGAACGTGTGGTCTTGGTTATTGGCTTAGTTTCAAATTTATAACAAGGGCTAAAGTTAGTTTAAAATTATAGGGCATTATTAATAACAAAAATCTTATTAAAAAAATATACTAATAAAAAGAATAAAAGAATAAAAACAATAATTATTTACTGATCGGTGAGGTTGAATTTCGAAATAAGGCTTATTTATTTATTTGCTTGTTCCAAATAAATGCAAATCCTAAATTTTGAAGAAAAAAAAATGAAATCCTGTTTTTGAACTCCTAAAATTAAGCTTTTTCTTAAATTTTCACATTACAAATTTAGGACTCTTAAACTAAAAGAAAATGATGATAACAAATAATCAAGCTATATTTTAAAAGTTATTTAGTTAATTTTGTCATTTACAGTAGATATAATGGTACATTCTTATGTATATTAACCTTAAAATTAAATTTTTTTAACATTGTTTTCATTTCTCCTTGATGCCACACTATTTCATTTGTCTATGTATTGTCTTGAACTAAAATAACAGCTGTCATAACACAACTTAAAAAAAAATTTTTTTTGGCATTTTTGAATGGCTGTATTTCTTAAAACAAGCAAATACCAAAGTCAATATTGCAGGTGAAGGAACATCTATGGTATAATGTGTGAAAATTTCAGATTTTTAGCATTTACCCCATCAGAGATATTAAGGTTCAAAGTTACAGATTTTCCGAAAAATTGATTTTTGGACACCCTGTAAATTGTTTTAAAAATATTTACCAAACTTCAAATAAGATTTAAGTTAAAGCCTACTTTAGTATGTATCTTCACAAAAAGTTTTATATCGTCAAATTATTTCCTTTTAATAATATACCCACGAAAATGGAAATTTCTTTGATTTTTAACACAATTTTTCGGATTCATTTTCATGGGGAAATATTATTTTCCCCCCAAAAAACAGGAAAGGCCAAATGTACCTTAAAGTATCCCCAACAAATCACTCTCTAGGAAATTTGGTATAAGAATTACCAATATGGAGATATGATTTAAAATGTTAACCTCTATTAAGTGATAAATTTTGCTCCACCTGCTCAAACATTTTGGCTCACCCTGTTAGATAGATAGATAGATAGATAGATAGATAGATAGATAGATAGATAGATAGATAGATAGATAGATAGATAGATAGATAGATAGATAGATAGATAGATAGATAGATAGATAGAAGATAGTAGATAGAAGAGGGGGAGGATAGATAGATAGATAGATAAATACATAGATAGATAGATAGTATAGATAGATAGAAATAGATAGATAGATAGATAGATAGATAAAATATATAGATAGATAGATTAGATAGATAGATAGATAGATAGATAGATGATAAGATAGATAGATAGAAAGATAGATAGATAGATAGATGATAGATAGATAGATAGATAGATAGATAGATAGATAGATAGAAGATAGATAGATAGATAGATAGATAGATAGATAGATAGATAGATAGATAGATAGATAGATAGATAGATAGATAGATAGATAGATAGATAGATAGATAGATAGATAGATAGATAGAATAGATAGATAGATAGATAGATAGATAGATAGATAGATAGATAGATAGATAGATTAATAAATAAATAAATAAATAAATAAATAAATAAATAAAATAATAAATAAATAAATAAATAAATAAAATAAATAAATAAATAAATAAATAAATAAATAAATAAATAAATAAATAAATAAATAAATAAATAAATAAATTAATAAATAAATAAATAGTAATAAGATAAATAAATAAATAATAAATAAATAAATAAAAAACAAAAAATAAATAAATAGAAAAATAAATAAATAAATAAATAAATAAATAAATAAATAAATAAATAAATAAATAAATAAATAAATAAATAAATAAATAAATAAATAAATAAATAAATAAATAAATAAATAAATCCCTTCAAACTTTTCTCTCATCTTACTGACAGTCAACCTTCCTTTCTCAATCACTTCCTTTAAAACCTTATCCCCGACCTTAAAACTAGCCAACTTCAAATTACCTTTTCTCCAAACGTCCCTATCACCTTCAGGTAACCCAAGCCTAAGTTTCACAAACTTCTCAAAATTCATCACATACATACAAGGAGACATACCTGTTGCTCTATGCACAGTCATATTATAAGCCCACAACACTCTTCCTAACCAATAATCCCAATCATTCTCTCTTCACTCATCACTTCGTAACATCTCATCATAGTCGATCGTCTCTCCGCTAACCCATTTGAACTAGGCATATTTGGCGTCATTCTCACATGTTCAATGCCCCAATCACTCAACATTTGCTCAAACGCCTGCCCTACAAACTCCGGTCCATTATCACTCAACATTCGCTTCTGTTTACATACACACATCAGCAACAAAACTTCTCTCACCACCTTAGCCACATTCATACTAGTCTTATTTTTTACCAGCACCACATACGCAAACTTACTTTTGTGATCCACCATCACCACCATTCCTACATAAATACTCTCAGTCACTGGCAATGAAACACAATCAATCACTACTAACTCAAAAGGTTCATTCACATCCATTCGTAACAGGAGGTTTCACATACATTCTCTGATTCTTCCTTTTCTGACATTCCTCACAAGTAGTCGCAACATCATTCACTATCTTTCTTAACCAAGGGTTAAACACTCGCTCTTTCATACATTCCCACAACTTAAACTTCCCCATGTGACCAAACCTACAGTGAATCACTAACGCCATCCCTACCGTTCCAACTACAGCAAACACCGGTACATACAAATCATCCTCTCTCACTTTCCTAATATAATAAACCACATTAGCACACACAGCAAACCTTTTCGCAAATACCCTAAAATCTTCTATCAATTGGTCCCACCTACACACTTCCTTACCCGACAAAATACATTTTCTCAGCTCACAGACCATAGGACATTCCTCTTGCATTACCTCAATATCTTTCATGTTTAACAATTCTTCATCCACCACACCAACTCTCACCATGCCAACAAAATCACCAACACACATATTCAGTTTAGTATCATGAACAAGATTAGAAATCTAACCTTTTATTCCCTCATCTAAATCGTTGTCTTATCTTCTGTTAATCAACTAATTATCTCCTCGTCCAGCACAACAAACCTAACATTCCTATCTCTACTTTTAGCAAAACCTCTTCCGAAGCTACAATTTCACCTGATCCAATCCCTTTGATCTTCACATTTGTACTCCTCTGTATCTGCCACGTTACTCGCTCAATCTCTCGCCCAATTTCATGGTGAAATATTATTTTGCCCCAATCAATCAGTCCACAATATACTCTTCCTATTGCCTATTCACAATTCACTTTCCACTCAATTACTCTTATAAGAATTACCAATATGGAGATACGACTTAAAATGTTAACCTCTATTAAGGGGACGTTGCGCGTAGGGGTTCCTAACTTTTGAGGGTAGTAATCATCAATTCTATGAATTTTAGGATTTAACACTTTCTAGTGTAGAATTTAATGCTCTTTCGAATAGTCTGGTTATTTTCAACATGCAAAAAATATTTCATTCACAATATACAGGGGGATATGGGGGGGTATTCAATTTTGAAATGTCATAAATGAAAAATCACTATAACCTTTTTATTATTCATGCGATCAGCACGAAACTTTCGGAGTAAGTATAGTTAGGGAAGATACATAATTTTTGTTTAAATAAATTTTTTGTATGGAGAAGGATTTGCCTCTGTGCATGGGAAAATTTCTAAATTTTCAAAAGTTTCCCCATATGCAGCGGCAAACCCCTTGAGTTTACAAAACATTTATCTAAACAAAAAATGTACATCTTGCCTAGTGTTATATGATCTGAAAGTTTCGTATTGATTGAACAAAAAATAAAAAAAAATTATCATAAATATTTTTAGTAGCAAAAAAATTTTTTTTTTTAAATAAATAGAACAGGTGTGTTTTAACATTTGTTTAAAAGATTTAACATTTGTAGTGAAATCTTCACAGCTTGTTTACCCTACAAGATATTCATATTCTATTTTAGATTAATAATTTGGTATGCCCAACAGTTTTGCCGCTGATCACGAGAAAGTTTTTGAAACCTTTGAAATGTTTCCCATGAGCAGCGCACAATCTGTTTGGGCATACAAAATTTTCTCTGAAAAAACAAAAAAATTGTCTACCTTTCTCCAATTATTTATATATCGCTCTGGCAAAAATTTCAAAATGATGCTATTGATGATGATTTAAGTTTTCACTCTGTGACTGATTAATATTTTATTTTTTTTTGAGTTGCCGAAAATATTTTTTTAATGGTATTGGTATCATGCAAACATTTTTTTATTATTCATCTGATAAAAATGAAATTTTTTGGCTTTAATAAACTGATGCGATTACACAATCTTTTTATTTAAGATAAATTTTCTGACGCCCAATGGTTTTTGCTGGCTACTTTGGCAAGAAAACGGTTTTAAATTTATTATAATTTCCCATGACAGCGGCAAAAGGTTTTGTATACAAAAAATTTATCTTACACAATAACAATGTGGTAATTCTTCTCTTCTAAATTATAGACATGATCTGAAGTTTCTTCTTATTATGGATATAATATATAAAAAGTTAATTAACTGAGTTTTTTTTATTATTGGCAAAAACAAAAACAAAAAAAATGGATGAAAATCAATATATTGATGGCATATAACTTTTTTACTATGTTTCATCTGATTAGAAATAATTTTTACAACTTGTAAAAATTGGCGAGATACTCATTTTCATTTATATAAATTTGTTGTATACCTAACGGTTTTGCCACTGCTCACAGTTTTAAACATTTTCTTTTTACTAAAAAAAAAAAAACTTTTTTTTCACATTGAGCTGCTATTTCGGGTATAAACAACAAAAATTTAAACGCCTTTTTAATACTTTTATTTCTTTTTGTTTCACATTTTGTATAACATTGAATCTACAAATTTTGATGGCATGAATTCATGCAAATTAAACTTTTGGTATATTCAAATGTTTCTGATAACTTTTAAATTTTATGGAGAAAAAAAAAAAAAGTTGAGATTTAGCAAAAAAATCAAAATAAAAAAAATTCTCTATATATTGCTGCTATTTGTAAGTTATTTCATAAAATATATGCGTATTGCAAGTATTTCAGTGAAATCCGCTTGAAAAAATCTTTTGTAGTTCAGCAGAAATTCACTGTTAAAAATTTCTGATAAAAATGCTGATTCATGATATTTGGGAAGAAATTACAAAAATTTTAAACGCCTTTTTGCATATGTTATTAAAACAAATATTGTACAGAAATCTTTCCTCTTTCGAATGGTGTATAATTTATCCAAAATAAATTACATTAGTGTTTCAACGCGCAACGTCCCCTTAAGTGATAAATTTTGCTCCACCTGCTCAAACATTTTGGCTCACACTGTTACAACCAGAGTAAATCTACAAAAATGAATGGTGGTTCTGAACTTTCCAGGGATAACATTAACGCCATGCAAAATATAAAAGTTTTCAAAAATTATCGAGCTGCCAACTTCCATTATTTTGGTATGCAAAAAATGGATAGGCCCATATATATATCACAACCAAAGCCAACACATACAACAGAACAGTCTATTCACAAACAAATCACTCTTCTCATGCTTCTCGCATTGGAAAAGCCGCATACTAGGAAGCGAACCCACGCCTTACAGTGGCAAGCATTCCGACTACGTCACGCTGAAGCAGGGCTTGCTATCCTGCCTAAATATTCCTGCATCTTCCACTTTTTCAGAAACCATACAAATACTTTCCCTGACCAATTACCTCAGGATTAAGAGGCTATGTGGTAATAATAATATAATAATAATAATAATAATAATAATAATAATAAAAAAAAAATATATATATAACTGTATATATATATATATATTATATATATATATTTATATATATATATATATATATATATATATATATATATTATATATATATATATATATATTATATATATAATAATATATTATATATATAATATATTATATAAATATAGGGATGTACCGAATATTCGGCTAAAAGTATTCGGCCGAATAATCACTTCGCTAATTCGGCGAATAGTTTTCAAAGTTCGGTCATCCATTTAGGGAAAAATAAAGAAAACTTACACTGATCAACAAAAAAAAGTGAAGTTTTTCTTGGATTTAATTTTGTAGCAGATATATAGTAACGGAGCTGCTGATTCCAATATATATTCTCGATTTGCTGTATCACAAAGCATCCCGTTTTCGTGCACTCATGGATCCCTATTTTTGCAAATTCCCTAGGAATGACAAAATCATGTGCGCACTACGTAGGCTGTATAGACATTACCTTCCGCATATATCAACAGTAGCAGCAAGTTTACTGCGGTCAATATTCAGGAAGCATGAGGTAACTTTAATACGTCTACATGTATGGATGCCAATGACCTGGATGATGTCTATCATCCATCGGAAATACAGTCGGATGGTCCGTGAATTGGTTCACCCAGGGTGAACCAAACGAATCTTGTCATGAGAGTTGTATTTGCCGAAGTTGTCCTGAGCTGTTGGCTTCGAGGTTGCTTGAAAATGACTACTGGATCATGGCACAGGGGTAACATTTTATCGTAACAGAGAAGCAGAGGGCTGCGGAGGCTCTTCCAGTCAAATGGTAATTGCAGTGAAGTTTCAGGCCTACTACTCGCTATGGGACGTCCCAGCATACGATGCAGGTGAGTGGCGACTGTTTATTGACAACTTCCAAGAGCAGTTTTAAGTGTGTGTTGTTCAACACACAACACGGTAAAAAAAAAGGCAACGAGGTATGCTTCGTTCGCAGTAGGGTACTCGGTGCGGATGAGAGAGGGTATGCAAAAATCACGACAGTTTGGAGAGGCTACAATATCGGTACATGGATGATAAATATGCGTCGACTCAAATGGTAAACATTTTGCTCGGTCAGCAAGCAGGTTTACCAACCAAATATCCCTGCTACCTGTGCTATTGGGACAGCCGGGCAGCAAAGGATCACTGGACCAAAGAAATAGAGAATGGCCACCGAGGGAAACCTTGACACCAAGGGTGACAGGAACATCGTACGTGAACCACTTGTACAGAGAGAAGACATCATCTTAACCTCCACTACACATAAACTTGGTTTGATGAAACAAATTTGTGAAGGCCTGGACCATGATGGTGAAATGCTTCCGCTATATACGCTCAACGTTTCCGGTCTGAGTGACGAGAAAAAAAAAAAAATAGCCCGGACACTCCTCCGTGATGCTGCCTTTGGTACAACAATGAAACTGTGTTTAGAGGCAAGGAGTGGAATGCTTTTTCAGATGTAGTAGAGAATTTTCTGGGGAACAGGAAAGCCGAAACCACTAACATTGTACAGGAACTGCTAGATAGTTTTCATTCTCATGGATATAGAATGAGTATAAAGTTGCACTACTTACATTCTCACCTAAGAAAATTTCCGGATAACCTAAGGGATGTTAGTGATGAGCAGGATGAACGCTTCCATCAAGATCTAAAAGTTCATGGAAGGACGTTACCAGGGCAAGTGGGATATCAATATGATGGCCGACTA
>JABUQX010001234.1:27500-32500 GCA_015478945.1 Trachelipus rathkii
ATATATATTATATATATATATATATTATAATATATATATATATATATTATATTATATATATTACAGGGTTCACACTTTCTTAAAAAGAAGTCAAGGAAAAAAAAATAAGTCCGGGGAAGGTGAGGGAATGTTTAAGATATGCTGAAAGTCACCAGGGGAAATTTTTTAAAATTTCCAAACATGAAGAGTGATCCATGGACCAAGTTACATATTTTTGATATATTTTTTCCTTACTGTATAATTGTGGAATGAGAGATGTATTTGATAAGTGAATGAGAAGGATGTGAAAAGGATTGGCGAGGAATGACATTCCATCAATCTTAAATCTTCTATCCAGTTTCTTTTATTTTTTAAGTTCACTATTACTACTATTATTTCCCATTTCTGTACGTAGAGGTTGTTCCAAAGTTCATCCCTTCGATTGAAGGTGATTGGTATATGGATGTGTTTTAAATACTGTATGACTTATGACTTAAAATCTGTTTATATCTTTTTGCTTTTTAGGGATTTATACTTTTTTGAGGTTTGACGAAGTGATTTTGGATTTTTAAAGGTATTTATTATTTATTTATAAAACGACTTCTATTGACAGAGTTTTTAAGTATTTATGATGCTATAAAGATATTTATTGACAGCCGAAAATCTCTCGCAAACCATTACAAAATGTTTCTTTTCAAACCAAAGATGTATTTTTCTAAATGCAAACTGGCTTTTTTTAAAATGCTTTCGCTTAAGAATGAAAAGCATAATTTTTTTTTTTTTAAATAAAAAAAATTAACGAAAGTTCCAACAAACGTCAGACCAACTTGGTCCATTCCTGTTCACAATTTACAAATGTCTTGTACTAATAGTTATGGAAAGATTTTCCTTAAGTCCAGTAAAAAATGCCTGTTACAAAACAGTAAGCTTTTTTGCTTAAGAATTTACATGACAAAGACAATTTGCGTGATGTAAAAAGTATTAATCTTGGATTTCAGACAAAAAACTTCTCAAGAAGGTTCATCTTACGATGAAGTAATATCCTAAATTCAATAACTTGAATGCAGACTGTGCTATCAAAATGACAGAACAAGATTTATTAGAAAGATGTTCTCTGAAGTAACAAGCCTGTCCAAGGGCTCTCATCATTGGAAATATTTTTGGATGGTGATTGTCTTTTAAGACTTGATGAGTTTTTTTCTTCTTATATGTCTTGGGAATCAATGTTAGCGCAGAAATTGTGGCAAATTATTAAATTAGGACTGATATTTTTGCATGGAAATGCGACAGTGGAAGGAGGGTTTTCTGTAAATAAAGCAATATTAGTGGAAAATCTTAAAGAACATAGTCTGATTTCTCAAAGAACATTGCACAATGCTATAAGATCTCATGAAAGTATTCATAAAGTTCCTTTCACTCAAAAAATGTTGACAAATGTAAGAGCTGCCCATAGGAGATATGAAGAACATCTCAAAGAGTCAAAACAGAACCAAAAAGAAGAGAATAAAAGGTTGAAAAAAGAAAATTATCCATATAGATCAATAAACTTGAAGAGCAGAGAAAGATGTTAAAACTGAAAGCTTTGACAGAAGAAGATGCTATAAAATCAAAAATTCAGATGCTTACTTAAGAAAAAAAAGTTAACCTAAATCTCCCCATTTAGAACTTTTGTGATCACAGTGGACGTTATTCACCTAGGCTATTAATGTAAGCTTTTAATTTATTTTCTTTTTGTATAAATAAACTGTTTACTTTTAAAAAAAAGAAAAAAAAGTGTGTGTTGGATGGCTATGGGGAAGGTATAGGCCGATTACTAAAAAAATTTTTTTTTTTTTTAAAATTCATCCATGATGAACAATTCCCAAAGTAAATTTTCAATAATTTAACGTATGAACATAGATTTTATACACCAAAAATAACGAACACGCTTTAATGGCGAGTGGGGAAATGGGGTACAAAAGTTTAGGTTTAATGTGTAGAGAAGTATTATTGTATGTGTTCTGGGGCTACCCGACAGGTCCTCCTATCTATTGCTCCACCTCCTCTCTACAATAAACAACAATCTCTTTTTTACTTACTTTTAGTCTTCTGGCCTTTTCCAATGGCCGGATCCAGGAATGTGGACTCCTTGAATGCGTACTTTTGTTTAGCTCCTGAATCTTAATCTGATGAATGCAATACTTTTTTAATAATCCCTATTCTCAGGGCTGTTGATACACTACTCTATTACAATTTTTATTTTTATATAACTTACAACAAAATTTTTTTTATTTACAAACGTCGCTATTGGTAGGTGAATTACTTAGGCAGGTTCTATCTTAACTATTAGTATTTCCAGATTCCACCTAGTCATGCTTCATCTTAAGTCTCAACTATTTGTGTTTCCGGATTTCACAAAATCCGTAATTTCCTTCAATACTTTTCTTTAACATCTAACTCCTCCCTCTTACAACTTATTCTACTTATTATCTTCTTTCTTGCCTCAATTTGCGTGCTGTGCCACATGTAGGAGAAAAGAGTGGATAGATATGAGAAGTGGGTTTTTAGGAATTACATGTAATTGTGGGGTTAGTAAGGAAGGGGAAAAGTGAGTGAAAAGTGTACAGCTATGGTAATTAAAGTTCCTCGAAAATCTTCGCATATAAATTTAAACATTTTTAATTTCAAATTAAATCAAAATTTAATTAAAGATTTAACCTTAGCAAAACTAGTATTGTCCTGTATTATATAGGATACCTTCATTACTTTCTATATATATCTAATTTGAAAAGTAAAATACGCAATAGGTATATTTCATGAAAATTGTTCTTCCCGATAGGCCCCTACTTCTTCTCTCGTATTATCACCTGACCTCCTTCCCTCATCCTCCTGAGTCAGACAAAATGTCCCCATCATCCAAGCGCGCCTGAAAAATACACATATTTTCCTAAAATGTTATTTTATGTAAAATGAAAACTGCTCAAAATTTCTAGACGTAAAAAAAAAATATTGTTGATTCGATACTGAAAATAAAATATCAGTATATCGACTGAAAAAATATCATCGATATTTGACTATAGGAAAAAAAAATCAATATCGATATATATCGGTCTCTTCTTCGCGAAGTTTTAAGTTTTACCCTCTTTTTTTATTAAATGTTTAGTTTTTTTTTTTTTTTTTTTTTTTTTTTTTTTTTTACATACTGCATCAAATATTTTTTTTTTTTATTTGATGCATAAATAATTAATTTTATTTTTGATTATTTTGAGGTAACATCTTACAACATTTTACTCAAATTCCCGACAATCTTTCTTGGTTGTAGCTAATGAAAATTAGGTTATAGTCATCATATCACAGTTATGGTATATTGTACATTTTAGAGAATGGGACTTAGTCTTGAGTGAGTCTTGAGTGTGCTAGGGTTTTGCATGAAAGTATGTTGTTACCCGTGTTAAGGTATAGTAGTGAAACTATGGTCTGGAATAAGAGGTATATATCTAAAGTACAAAGTGTTCAGATGGACAAACTTAGGAGCGTGTTAGGTGTGAGAAGAGTTGATAAAATGAGGAATGAACGCATTAGAGAGTTGTGAGGTGTGAAGAAAGGCAGAAATGAGAGAATAAACTACAGTACATTGAGATGTTTTAATCATATGGAAAGGATGGATGATAGTCGGTTGGTTAAGTGGATGTATAGTGGTGAGTGTGCTGGGAATTGAATGGCTGGGTGACTGAGGAAAAAGTGGATTGAGTCAGTAAAGGAATGTCTGAAGGAGAGGAATAAGAGTTTGGCAGAGATGAGAAGAAAGGTGCATAACAGGAGTCAATGGTGGGGGTTTTGTGAGGGGATATGGTTGTGGGTTTTGGCCAGGGGATAAACACCACATTGACAAGATACCACAGTGAGGGTCTGTGGCAGTCTTGTGAAGCCTCAGGGTAGATTTTTCTGATTGAGATGATTTTTCACTGGGGGTATAAAGAGGATGGGAAATGGGGGGGGGGGGAGGGGCTTTTGACTTGCATCATGTTCTACTACTTTTCTGTTCCAGTGTCTGCTACTCAACTCATCCTCAATCTGAAGATAGGAGGAAGATGATGATGATGATAATAATAATAATAATAATAATAATAATAATAATAATAATAATAATAATAATAATAATAATAATAATAATAATAATAATAATAATAATAATAATAATAATAATAATAATAATAATAATAATAATAATAATAATAATAATATAGTTTTTCTACCCTGGTTGCAGTGGAAATTGTTCTTCTGCCATCTACTTGTAAAGCTTTTTTTTTTTTATACATCCACTCACATACCTCTCCCTCCTTTACTTCTACTCACATATCTTCTCGTTTAATGAGAGCTCATGTATGTAGTGCATCTTTCCACATAGCCTCATCCTTTCCCTATTCAACTCTGCTTGTGTTACTGAAGTTGGAATGCTTATTCTTTTATCTATTCTACTGGTAAGACTGGATAACACTACTTCTATTTCCCCATTTCCTTTTATTACTCACTTTCAAATGCGTGTGTCAAAATATGTCAGCCTTAATTTGGAACACTATTTAAATTGCTCCAGTTTTGGTGATTTTCTGTGGGTCTTTGGTCTTGCACTTTTTTTTTTTTTTTAAGTAGGTCTAGCTGATTGCTCAAGTAAAAAGGTTACAAATCTTTAATTTTTTAACGCTTCCTGTAGATATAGGTAAAAATAAACAAAATAATAATATAAGTAATTTTAATAATGAAAATAATTGAATTCAAGTACTTTTTATTCAGTTTATGACAAATTTTATGTATTTCATTTTCACTAAAATAATTTTTTTTTATTATTACACTTTACACAGATAATCCGAGTCCAATCTGAAGATGGTACAAAAAGAATTGAAGTTACATCTACGGAAAATACAACATCTTTATATGAAAAAGTAAGCAGTTAATAGTTATTTAGGAAGATTTGTTTTTGTGTTTGTCATTTATATTTTAAAGTATGAAATATAGCTTGCTTCATGGGTGGGAACCTGGAGAAC
>JABUQX010001234.1:37500-56127 GCA_015478945.1 Trachelipus rathkii
GACGGAGAAATAGTAAAACGAGAGGTTATTGGTCAATTCTGTCAAAGATCCTCCAGGGCTACATGTAGTACAGAACGACATATCATAATTCTTAAATGAATTTTTATTCATTGTGATTAAATACAAATACAATGACGAACAGGGTCATAAAGTTGGGAACCCGATCAACCTGCGCATAGAAGGGGTTAACTAAAACATTTAAGGCAATATATAAAATCTATCAGTTGAAGAGTCCCTATTATTATTCATAAGTGTTTGGTAAGTAAAGTAAAGAGAAGAAAGGCTACTATACTGAGATGGATACCATGGGACGTCGCATGAGTATCAGCATATGAAAGGTAAGGAATGAAGTAGAACACTGATAATCATAAGGAATGTGAATGTACATTGATTAAGCGGAGCTTATCTGTGATATTGGAGCATGGGGTATTAAATATAAGCTTAGTACATTATATATTGAAGACTATACGGTGGAGAGGTAACAGTTGGACATGGAGTCTATTATGTAATACGACAGGCGGACAGAATTATGAGAGGTTTTTGGTTGTTAATTGACTTGTGCCGCGGAAAATTATTATGTGCGCTGTGCGGGCCCTGACGGTTCGTGTGCTTTGTCGCTATTTAAGTTGTAGGTTAACCTTTTAAGAAAAGAATGTGGAGAATTTCGAAGGAAAAACAAAGAATTTAAAAAAAAAAATACTTTGAAATTATTTTAATGTTCTGCGTGTGCTATGAGATGTAATTGGAAATTTGCCTTAAAACGACATATGCTAACTCACATCATTTTTTGAATTATTTATGTTTTGTAGTGCATCTGATGATTGGAGTATTAGGATAAGGTAGCTTGTTGAGATTTTCTTTTTATCACAGTTATTTTGAAATTTATATATGTGGTCTAGGGTCTTCTGAGCATTAATTGTAATTGTATTTTATGAGTTACTAAAAAAATTCATTTTTTTAATCTGCTATAAAATCTGAGACAAAGGATATTTAATTGTTTGAGTGCAGTATATGAATCTGTAAAATTTGGTAAGATGAAGTCGTGTATTGATAATTTTATTCTTTACTAATCCAACCCCAGACTTCACCGCAAATTGTACTCAGTTCATTTATGAATTTAATAGATTAATTCATGCTTAAAACACTCATTCAACCTTCTATAATTTGACATTCTCTCTTTTAAAATACTGTTCTCGCAGATGCAAAGTTAATGTAAGCTGTATTGTGATAAGGTACTTAAATAACTTCTATCTGACTGCTGAATTGTACCTGAGCATTTGATATTAGTTGGTAGAATGCTTTGGAGATTCGACACGCGTATGAATATGTAACACAAATTGTTACTTAAATAACCTCTCTGCTTAAGTGGGTGCGAGCAATTCGAGTTCAGTCATTGGTTAGAGTGTTTCTCTTGAGATGATACTGTAGTGAATGTTAAGTACAGAAAGTTGGCATTAAAAACTCATTCTCTGCTTCATGTTTTACTCAAGCGATTATGAACATTCAGTAATTATTAAGTGCTCAGAGTGGCAGCTGATTGAGGGTGGAATTTATTGTTTAACAGTACTACTAAAAATACTGTGCACATTCTAATGTCAGCTGCAACTTTTGAAGGTGTGACTTAGATCAATGATTTGTCTTTTGAGTGCCGATATAACCTACTTAAAATTACTTCGGAATTCAATCAGTACCAAAATCTCGAACCTAAGACTCCTTCGTCGATCCTTCAGATCACAGAGATTATGAAATCTCTTTAACATTGTAATCTGTGTAGAACGTGCACTATGAATGCACAACTTGATAAGGTAAAATTGAAATATTTCATGTACTCGTCTAATTACGAGTTAATTTTGAATTATTTAAATAGATGTTCTGTAGTGATGTTATGAATGTAAATGAAAACGCTCGATTCAAAATATCATCTTTTCCCTAATAAAATCTCGGATATACAGATAAGTATATTGAGAATTTATGTTATTTATTTCTTATGAGTGTTAGCTGGTACTTTATGGATATCTCTTTATTCAATGTTTATTTGGCAAAATTTCTTATAGGTGAATGTAAGACATTTTTAAGGAACCTCATACTGTAAACTACGGATTCTCAAGCAAATTATTCGAAAATAACTTAACAATGATAACTGCAGAGGAGATATCAATTGGTGTAAATGCAGAATGATTACTCTAAGAATCTTCCCCTTTCAGCAGGTTTTCAAAAATGCTTATTTGAGCATTCGAATATTATTTAATTATGTTTTTTTCTGATGATGATAGCTTTTGAATGTACTAGCAACGGACTTTAATAAGTCATTGCTAATTATTCTTAATCCAAAATAGATAAAAAGGGATAAGAAAAAAAAAAAAAAATAAAAAAAAAATTTTGATATATCTGATTTGTTTTGTTCTTGAAATATAATTTTTTATTCATGAAACTAACTCTTTACCACATGGTTCACATCCTAAGTATATCATGTGGAACTGGCACAATATAAAATGCCTGGAGGATGATCCTTAGCAATTCGTCCATGGTTACACTATTTAATTCCATATTTGAAAAATAAAAGGTCTGCTGGAAGTAATTCATTGTGAAATTATTGATTGGATTATTGTGTATTTTATTATATAATAGATTGGAATACAGTCCATCGTAGACATCACAAATTATTCAACGTTAAAGAGATCTCATCTAAATAGAGAAACAGTCTCAGATGCAGCCTTAGAATATCAATAATTGATTTTCCTTCTCTCCCTCCCTCTGAATAAGTGATTACTAATTCTCACTCTTCCTAAGATCATATTATAAACTAAGCTTGATTTTGATGATAATGAATGTAAAATCAGTACTCATGGCAAAATATCGGGCGAGAATATTAGTATGAGATTTAAGGAACGAATATGTTTACGGGAAAATTAAAAGGGTTGGGAGTGTAATAATTACATTGTCGTGTTTGTTTGGCGTTTTTGAAATGCCAAAATTACATCAGACCAACTGGTTTATTACATCATCGAACTTCATAAGCTGATGATACGCCTGAAATGAAAATGGGTGTATAGCGCCGTGGGGCGGGGGGGGTTCATTATGCTAAGAGCATAATTGGTTAAAGATAAATTAATATAGAAGCGTAGCTCATGGAAAGATCATAATAGGCAATGAATTCTTTTCATTTGTTGTATATAATTAGATTTTAAAAACTATTCCTGAGAAGTCTGGTTTTGATAACGGCCTCAGGGTGAAAGTAATTGATGGAAAATTATAAAGATGTATTTTAGAGGATAAATGGGACTTGTCCTTTTTATTTATCATTTTTTTTTCCCGATTTTCCTCGCTTTTCCTTCACTGAAGTACTATTGTTAGGTTCCTGAAAAATGATACACAGGTGATCGAATCATGATTGAAGAAGTAAAAAAAGATCTGTCCTCCCGGTTGGTGTGGGATGGAATGAATTAATCTTTTGCGTTAAAAAGGAAAATGGCAGAAAGGAAACTGACGACGAGTGGGCCAAAAGGTTAATGGAATTTTATTTTGTCAGATATTCGAACATAAAATTTTTTTGAGATTATTTTTTATTTCAGTTTCTGAATTATTAGGAGAAAGAAATGCGATTAGAATCAAGAATAATATTTCGTAAATTAGAAATAGAGGAGGATTAGTTGTGAAAATGTTAAACTAAAGTGTTATCGGCGTTTGATATGTTCTCGATCTATTACAATTACTGAGTGCTCTTTTATTCTTTTTCTCTATATTCTTTTCCAAGATAATAAGTTTAAATTAGAAGATTAATGGAATAGAATATTAAATACATAACAAGGGAAGTTGTGATGATTCAAGGTGTGGAACTTAATTATATAACTTTTATTTTCTTCTAAATGATTTATATCTCATAATTTTTTTGAACCCAGCCTAATTTACGTTTAGCACAGAAAGGGGACTAGGATATTATTAGTTAATCTAATTATTATCTATAAACATTTCGTGTATTATTATAACTTGGTCTTAATAATGTCTCTTAATTCTTTAATATCTCAAACCCAGTTCTGGAGTCATCAATCAATTGATTACTATGTTTTACACTATTCTATGAAAATTTTGGTATTCTTTAACTTATTTAATATTAAGATGAAAATATTTGCAGAATTCTCATGTAAATTGATCCAGTACAAGCAAAGTTCTCTTGACAATCAAATTAGGTTTGGTCCTGTCACACTTTTTAATAGATATGTTGAAAGATAGAATTATTTATTAGATTCCTAAATATAAGAATGCAAGCTAAAAAAATTTAAGCACGGAGACAGTAAAATGACCACATTGGGTTATCTGTCCAGTATCACTAGAGTATACTAAACATGCTCATATATATTATATAGCAAAACTTTATCACAGTCCACTAAGGTTGTTTAGTTATTTTTGGGATATACTGTATTAAGTAAGAAACATTAAATTTTGTGTCAAATTATTTTCAAAAATTTTTGTTTGGTTGTAAATATTATTTAAAGTTTGATATTTTATGGAAATTTTGTTCAACTCATTGATTATTGTTTTGTTTTTTTGTTCAGACATTAATTTAATTCGGCGAATCTTTATTTAATTTTTTAGTTTTTTCGACGTAAATATTTATTATTGTGTATGTATTATATAACTATTATATATAATTAAGTATAGTCTATATGTATATAACTTTATATATATATATATGTATTAGCGATATTATTTAATTATTTATCTATATATATTAATATATATAATATATATATATGTGATGTAGATATCGATGTAAATTACAGATGTAGATGCTGTGGGGGGTGTGGTGATGGAATATCAGTTTAAATTTAAAAATTATTTTGGATTTTGGCGCTAGAGGTGATTAGATTTTCTGTTATTTGTACATATTGTGTTTCTTGTTAGTTGTTATGTGGATACCATTGGGTATGCTTCGGACACAAGCTTATGCAGGAAGGCCTATGACGGAGTTTAAGCTTTTTTGAATTAAAGGGATGGTTATTCTTGTAGTCGATTATTATTTTTAATAAGTAAGAGCTCTTGAGTATTTTTTGGTGTAAATTATGGGTTGTTTCTCAATGATAATATAACATCGTGTTCGTAGATGATACTAAGTCGTGTTGTTAGCAACAGCTTAACCATTTTGCAAATAAAGCAGATTGATATATCATCTGTTTTGAACAAAATTTCTTTTGTTTGTATTTTTCTATTCTGTAGTTAAAATCGTATGCTCGTAATGTAGTTCGCATAGCTAAAGTCGCCGCATGTAGTTTTATACGTTCTGTAATAAATATTCTTTTAAGATGTGTAGATTTTACGTTGTTGGTTTATCTAAGGAACGTAGCAGATTTAGATTAGTTATCGGTAGCTAGTACTGTTCTTAGTTATACAATTTTTTCTCCATTTTTTGGAGTTAAAGGTTGCGGTCTAACATGCTATGAAAGATGGATAGATATGAATAATAGATGACACAGAGTGTTCAGGGAATAATACGCGCTTTACAAAGCCACCCTTCTTGTTGCTAACTTAAATTAGTTGACTCGTCGCAATAGATAATTCCTAACAGAGATTGCTTCAAGGTAGAAAGGGGTCTCACGATTGGTTTATATACGTGTTTAAGTGATATGGTATTTTCTTTGCAGGTGGGCTCAAACTCATTGTGAAATACTCACCATTTCTTCTTATTATTTCTTTCTCGCTCTGAATATTGGCAACAAGCAATATTTCTTTTCTGCACATTTCTTTACATGATCATTCAATTTTCTTTTCGTTCGCGGTCGGTTTTCACAAATTTTTTTTTTCTTTTTAGTCTGCGAATCCCATAATACTAACCACTTTAACTATATTTACTCTGTCGCTAAAGACCGAAGTCTATTTTTACGGCTGTGCTATGGCCAAGTACTGAAACGTGGGACCTTATTTATATTCTCTTTTTACGAGGGGGTTTCTTTACAATACACATCGTAGTAACGGTGGACGTTCATTTCTAAATTGATCTATTATCATCTTACAGCTAGCAAAAGCCAAAGATATAGTAATGAGTTGGGTGGTTTGAGCGAAGTTGTACTTTAGAATATATACTCTTTTTGATTAGAACCATGGAGGGGTAGGTAGTGGATTGAATGGGACATAACTAGAGGGGTACAACACTGGGTAGCTGTTATATGTAGACGCTGAGCAGCTATTCAGGTGTACGTACTTCCTTACGTTCTTGCGGAACTGTTTTAATTGCATTTGACAGCGGCATTTCCTGCTATTCGTACCACACTATTCGGTCTATGTAGTTATCCTTGCTCATTCCGTTTTTCCCTTCTATAACAACACTATGCGAGGGGTCTAATATCTCACTCGATGGGACCTTGTGCGAGCTGCGACAGCATCTGGACGCATAATTTTTCACACTGAGTGATGTATAACTATTACACGTGCCTCCCACAGAAGCAGCTCATCTTATAACGCTACTTGTTCCTTCGAACTCCCTGCCTTGTTGCAGGGTTCTTCTGTTCAAGTTTTTCTATTAATTGGCTTCGTCAAACTTCTGTCAGGATTCGAGTGGATCATATAACTCAAATTATACGCGTATAATCAGTAGGGCACGTATCTCCACCATTCCCATCTCCATTATTCTAAAAGATTACGGATAATTTCTGATACAGGGTCACTCTCCGTAATTTCTATCGACATCCATCTTTATAAATTGGGCTGATGGAGGTGCTTATGTGAATAGGTGGGGGAAGCGGGGATCCATTATGTAACCCTCGTGTGTTAACTCGTATTAAACAACGCAATCGTATTGGAGTCCCGGATTTATTTTAACCAGCTTAAATAAATTTGGGCTCCATAATAATTTGAAATACCATTCAGATGATCCTTTTCATCTTAGTTACAGGCCTTTATATAGAGCTGAACTTTGCGAATAGCATATAAATAACCCTAATAACCGACAAGGATAAATATTCCGTTGCTAATCAATACCGCCTAATTCTAAATTAATCTTTTCATACTTGTTCATTTTTCAATCATGTTGTATTCTATGTTAAAGATTTGATCCAAGCATTTCATAGTCACTTTTGTTACTATTAGGGTCACTTTGTTTTCTCACTAAGCTTAGTAGGATTAGTGATTAGTGTCGGTACGTGCATCTCTTGTTTCGACAAAATAACAGTCATGTTATCTTCGCCTATTCAAGCAATCCGGCTTAACCTTATTCCTGATTATTCTTTCTTATTAATTCTATATTTATTATATGTTTTTATGTGTTCTACAAAAATTAAATATTTTTCGGCCTTCTTTAGACAATAGTTTATCCGCCATTTGGCTCGTCATTTAAATTATATTTTTTTGTTATATTCTTTTCTAGTTACATTTTACGTTTCTATTATCTTTCCTTAATATGTTTGCAGTGAGTCACTTCAACGAA
Source organism: Trachelipus rathkii (assembly GCA_015478945.1). Lineage (NCBI taxonomy): Eukaryota > Metazoa > Arthropoda > Malacostraca > Isopoda > Trachelipodidae > Trachelipus > Trachelipus rathkii. Next base: position 44,918 of record JABUQX010001234.1, read on the forward strand.
TCTGCGTGATGTCTAACATTTTCTAAAATCAAAATCTCTTTCATATCGATATTAGTAATGTTATTTTCTTACTAAATTACTGATCTTTTTCCTATTTTGATTGTTTCATTTGTGTATGTCTAGCTTATTTTATTTTACAATATTTTTATAAAGATTTTAATATATTAATTTTCGATATTATATATATGACTTAATTTATATATTTGAATATTTTTAAAAAGTTGAATTATGTAATTCTTAAATAAATATGATCAAGTATATATAATTCTATGAGTAAATATTCCCGAATGATCTAACTTTAATAAAGAATAATAATTCATAAAATTTATTACTCTTATTAATTTTAATAATTTTGTTAATAATTATTTTTATACAAATGTATGACACTTTCTCCTTAATAAAATAAAGCAATAAAATTTGTAGTTATCCATTATATTATTATAGTGAACAGTTGATTAGTTTTTTAGAAAGTTGTTTTCAACTTTCTTCAGATTTCTTTTTTTCTTTTAATCAAACACTTTACTTTTTATTACTTTTTTTCCTTTCTTTAATTATTTGCATCTTTCTCTTTCTTTATTCTTTATTGTTTCTCTTTTTGTATTTTGTATTATGTTTTATTTTGGTCTCCGAATTTAATACAACTTTTTGGGACTTAAGTCGTAAGCCATACTTTGTTTTCTTATTTAGAATACATTAGATATTTTAGATGACATGAAGCAAGAGTAGTATTTATTTTTCACGGCTTGTCTTACATTGGTGGTCTCGGGCTTTTTTCTTGATGCTCGTGATTAGGATGCCGCAAGAGGATCGATTATAATTATGATATTTGATTCAAATTTTTCATATTTATAAATAAAAAGTCAAAAAATGTTTACTTTATTGCGATGTTATTTTAATTATTATATTATCAATTTTTTTAGTCGCTTTTATTTTTCTTTCTTCCTCTATTATTTCTGATTTTGATACCGATTTTTTCAATTTTTTTTTACTATTAAAGAAAATATATACATACAAATTTTACTCTCCTTTGCTTCATTTTTTTTTCTTTTTTCATTAAATAGATTTAAAGCAATGTGTGTATTTCCGGCGCGCTTGGATGTGATGTTGGGCCTTTCGTCTTGACTTCAAGGAGGAGGGCGAGGCTAGGTCAAGATGATTATCAATGAGAAGAAGATAGACCCTATTAGGTGGCAGAACAATTTTTGCACGAGAAATATACGTATTACGTATTTTCAGAGTACAAGTGTCCTTACGGCATAATAATAAAGTAATGGGCAGCACTGCACATTGTCACACAGGATCAGTAAACATTGATATCATTGTTAATTCCAAATCTTTAGTTTTGGTTCATTTATTTTATTTTAAATAATTGAAAGAATGAATCTTTGTGAAATATCGTTATTTTTTTTCTATTTAATTATTTTTATAATTGTATACTGGATTTTGGCTGCGTCAAAATACATTTCTTGTAATTTAGAAGTTTATTTGAATTCTTTTGCTAATGGTCTTGATTAAATAATTAACCAATTAGATAATTTATATTCTTTATTTTTCAAGACACTTTATTTTATACTCGAAAGACTTGTTTGTGACATTGTTTATTTTACAACCAGTTTGTTCATAATTGTGTGATGAAGATACACTGTCGATTGGTGATAGTAGATTTACCTCTTTTAAATTTAATATTATTTTATCCAATCTTATTCTAATAGATCGCACACCCATTCCTATTCATTGATTTTGGTTCATTTTTTATTGAGTTCATTATTAATTATTCTTATTATTTTATTAAGTAATTGTAGTTGATTAATATTTTCTCGCTTCGTATTAACAAACTTTGCTTTGTTTATTAGGGATAACCACCTTCTTAGGGTTATCTTATATATTGTATAATCAAGTTCTCTACACTATAATTGATTTAATATTTTAATATAACTATATGTTTGAATTATGAAAGTTAAAATCTCTTTAATAGATTTTTCAACTTAGTATGTTTTTATTTATATTCGACGTGGAAAACTCAATTAGATTGTTATTTTCTAAGACCCCTACGGTATTTATAAAATCAAGATGATTATCCAAGATCTTTGCACTTTTTCTATAAATCCTACTTAGCAATAGTATAAAAAAGTCAAAATAACTTGAATAAATGTATATCTGGCCATGGCATTTTATTTTCTTCGTTTTTAGGGCGAGTGATTGGGGTGGAATTTTGGTCGGCTTGGGTGGAGGTGGCAGAGAGCGTGTTGTTAAGAGGTACTTCGTGCACTTCTCATATAACAATCTACGGCGGGTTGAAAATATCTAAATGGTTCAACGAGGGGTTTCTCATGAATCTGTCTGGTAAATGTGCTTATTCTGTCGCTCTTTCCTCAAGGCTCCTGTCAAAATAGGTCTGGTTACCCATTTTTTGATATGCCTTTACGTATTAGAATCGGGTTCGAAGTCGCTTTTATTATGTGTGTGTGGCCCGCTGTGTTACCTATGTTGGTGTGGTGGTGGTGAGGATCTAGAGACTGCTATGTGTTTTGGTGTGTGTTTCTGGTTGGAAGTGAATGTATGAGTTATAATATTTTAAGTCTAAAGTGGTGTGCACTTTAATTTCATGTATATCTAGAATACTTTGCTTTTTTCGCGTATTTATTTGTACCGGTATAATTTCACTGGTTCGTTCTCCTGGCCTCGTGTTTCGTAGGACATAAGCATGTCTTTGTGATTATTAAGTACTTGTGAGTTTCTTTATGTGTTCAAATCTTATATTGGTCTTAAGAGTGTTGTTGTTGTTACATTGATACTTTCGTTACTGATGCTATCTTGCTTTGTTCTATGTTTGCTTTAGATAATTGTATCTTGGGCAGTCTTTAATGTTCGTATTTTTTTATTTAATAACAATTTCTGAGCTAATGTATTTTTAATTCTTCTTTAATATTTTACCATTGTGTATTCGGTAATTTTAAATAATTTATTTAAATGTAAAGAATAAGTTTAAATATATTTTATATTTGTTTAATTTTATTTTGTTTTATTTGTCTCGTTTTGTCTATTAGGAAACAAAAGAATTTCTTATTTACGGAATTTTGGGCTTTATCATATGCATTCTAGGTCCACTGGTCTTCGTAGGTCAGGATGGGTCATTTAATTTGTGTCCTACACATAAATTAAGAAAGTTACGGATGTTTCCAATTATTAGTTTCAAGATTTTTGATTACAGTTGCAAGTTTAAACATGAGGTTACACGAAGATTACAAAGATCATAATTCGTTGTTATAGTTTTGTTAAGATATTGTTAGTTTATTATAAATATTTAGGTTTGGTTGAATCATAATATTTAAATCCTTTTATATATATTAGTTTATACTTTTAATGGGCGAGGATTGAATATAAACTTATGCTAGGAGCTGCTTATGCCTGACGTAATGGAAAACAGATTTATTTATTTCAGTCCGAAATAATTTATTAATATTCCATGTATTTTCTTTTTATATGGTCTCTGTGATGCTTTTCTCTCCTCAAATAAGAGGTATAGGGGTTCAGAGGGGCAAAATCTGATCATTTACTGTTGTTATATTGGTAGTCTATATTACGGCGTTCGGGGTATATATTTCCGTTTTACTTCTCTTTTGTGTTTATACCCCTTTGGTTTTAGAATTTATTCTAGTTAGGTTGTTAGTGCCCTCTCATTTATACGGATTTTATTTATTTTTTACTAATTTTATATACGGTTTGTTTTATTTACTCTTATTATAATATATATTTAGTGTTATAATGGCAGTTTCTAAGAATGACCTCTAGCTCTATGTTTCTACCCAACTTTGACTATACAGAAGAAAGAAACTATTCCAAGAGTGTAACTTGTTTGTGGAGAGTACATGCTCAGTTTCTCTTCTTTTTTAAATTGTTTTTTTTTTAAACCCTTTATTCCAGTAGTCTTTCTTAGAGTGTTTAACGTATTATGTTTATATAGATTGATATCTAAATTTCAAGCGACAATTATTTTTAGGTCTCAAGTCGATTGGTCGCTTCATGTCATATTGATATCTAAAAAAGTAATATTTTTTGATAACGAATAATAATTGATGGACGGTTCACGATATAAGCGCAACGAACCGTTAAAACCATTGTTTCAGTTGATGGATTTGGGAGATATTGGTGAGTTTGTAAGCCTTTAGTGTGCACCTGTTATGTTGCACAGGGTCCTATATCTGGGTGAGTCATTCAGTTCAGCGAGATTTAGATTCGCTACACTAATGGTTATGTGAGAACTGTATAAACGTCTGATGTGGTGGTTTTGATGTTAAGGGGCTCGTGGCAGAGGAGATGTTTTATCAGTTTGAGCAGAGTATGTTTTTTGACAATTTAATTTTATTTAACTTTTAACCCAGCTCCATTCACCTTTCCGCATTTGTGAATGTTAATGTTATAATCTTTATTAAATTTAATTTATTCTGGTCATTATTGTTTTTTAAGTTTATATGTGGAAGTGAATTATTCTATAGCTCTTACTATATTTCGAGTCTAGTTATTATTTCTGATACCCCTCTCACTCTTCTAATAATGGTGTGCCATGATAGTTTTTGCTAAAAAGATATATTATATATTATATTTATTATATTATTTTATTTTATATATATTATTATATATATATATTATATAAGTATTTTCTAAAAATTATATTCTTATATTAGACGTATAATATATATATATTATTATAAAATATTAATATTACTTATATTTATATATATAATTTATAATAATTCTGTTTTATAATATATTTATTTAAAAGTTACTTACGCCCACACGGAACGGGAAATCGACGACAAAAAAAAATTTTCACAGGTAGCTTTATATACATATATGTGTTTTCAGGGTCGAAATGATTTTTTTTTGCCTGACTGCCTAACCTAATCTACCTAACCTAACTTAACCTAACTAACCTAACTATACTAACCTAACTAAACTAACGAATTCTAGCTTACACCTCATTTCAGCCCTAGAGCAGGAAAAAAAAAAATTAATTTCGACCCTATCTACAGTATTTATGTATCATAGATGCTACCTGTGAAATTTTTTTTTTGATCGGAGCTCCGTCCGTGTGGGCGTTAAGTAAACTTTGGACATAGTATATATCTATATTATACTAGTATATATATATATATATATATTATATAGTACTATATATATTATTATCTCTTTATATATTATATTCTATATATATATATATATTATATCATAATATATATATATTAACTATATATCTATTTATATGTATTTATATATATGTACCGTATATTTATATATATGATTCAGACTCGTAGTATTTTAATATTTTAATATATATTATATTGGCAGTCTCAAAACTACAACTCATATCTTAAAAACTACACAGCTACCGGGAAAAGGAATACATTGCCTGAATGCTGGTCCAAAATTTTACCGAGGAACTGTAAAAAAAAAAAAAAATAAAAAAAAAAAAATTAAAAAACAAATTCATATCTGAAAACTACAATAGCTACATTGAAAGAAATGACATTTTGGTAATCCTTTGTAAATTTTAGTTAGGAAACATGTAAAAAAAAAAAATTAACATACAAATTGGCTATTTTTTAGGGGGTGCTAAATAGTATATATATAATTTATTTGTAAGGTATTATCAAAAAAATTAGGGCTCGAGCCGACGGGGAACACAGGGGGGACGTTTTCCATATGCCGTAGGGGAGGGGAGGAGGAAACCCCGCGCACCCAAAATCCAAAGAGCGGGGGTTCCGGAGACCTCCCGGAGGGGTGGGAAATAGTCCTCCCCCCTGTGTTCCCCGGAAGGCGAGAGACCCTCGGCTCTTTGATCGGTGTGGTATACCTCTTGGGGGGTTCTTTAGTTAGAATAATTACAAAACTATACTAGATGAAGTCTATTTATTTTTAACGGAGTACCATAATAATCAGGTCTTTATTTAGGTCTTCTCCTGTATTAGTATAATTATTCACAATAATTTTTTTTTTTACCATTTCCTTTTAATCTAAAATATTTTTACCCGGATTTCCAAAATGTTTCCTTTTTGCCTGTACGCTATTTTTAGTTTTTGAGATGTTTTTTTTTTCGTTATTTTTTTTTGGTTTTTACATTTTGCTCCACTAAAACGTCTATTTATGTATCATATGAGGCTACCTGTGAACTTTTTTTTCTGATATCCGAGATCGCGCCGTTCCGTGTGGGCGTTAAAGTAACTTTTACCCTATATATTTAATATAGAATAGACCAATACAGTATATCACTATATATACATTATATTTATATATAGTATAATATAACTAGCTTATATATATATATATATATAAGATACATTGTTAGATATTTATATGTAGTGATATATTATATATACGGTGAATATTTTTTTACTCGAATATAATTGGAGGTAATTTTTTGGACGATAGTATGAGAGAATTTGCATCAAGGCAGTTTCTTTTGCATGTTGTGCTAACCTCGACTAAAGAATGCTAATAGCCAGTTTAGCACGATTTCGGGCTAAGACCGATTGGTTTACAAAAATTTGATCAGTCTGTTTCTAAATGAGCCACAGTGGTTTTGGAATAAAAAAAAAAAAAAAAAAATAAATGGTTTTTATCCCAATAATTGATCAACTATTGGGATGGAGTTTATGGTTTGGAAGAAATTAAATTAAGCTAATTTTATTGAATGAACATTCATCAAATAACGAACTACTACGCCGCTACTTATTTGTTTATCATTTTTTTCGTTAGCATTTTTCTAAAATTTGGTAAGCACTGGAAAGAGCAACCTAACAGAAATTTAGGAAATTACTAACGTTTCGTTAAGCATTTTATACTATAAATTCGTGCTAAAATTGACATAAATTTCGAAAGATCTTTTTAGCAATTTTCCTCTAAATGCATTCGTTAGCAAACAGTGCAAAATGAAAACGCCTTTGCGATATATCGATATTTTTTTTATATATCGGCATTTCCCTACAGTCGTGGATAGCCTGAAGGGCAGTTATTTGAATAATACAGGCGTTGATTAAAATGCAACGAATTTATAAACAAATATTCGATATATCGATATATATTTATATTATTATATATATATATATATATATATATATTATCTATATATTATTTATATATATATACTATATATATAATATATATATACTATATATATATATATTTATATATTTTATTATAATATATATTAAGAGAGAGAGAGGGAGAGAGGAGAGAGAGAGAGCGAGAGTAGAGAGAGAGAGAGATGAGAGAGAGAGGCTCGTTGTTTATGACCTGAAATGTATTTTACTTGAAGTATTAACCTGTCCTTTATTACATACACAAAATCTGAGATATTTGAATTTAGTTCAGGTCAAAATTCCCTTACGGACTATTAGGTAAATCATAAATTTATTTCAGAACATTGCTTTTCATTATATATTATGTCTAAAATATTATAATTTGATAAATTATAAATAAATTCTATCTAATATATTATTTGTCAAATATTATATATATATATATATATAGTTATTAATTTATATTATAATTTTATTTTAATTTAGATTTATATATATATTTATAATTATATTTATTATATCTTATATATATATATATATTATATATTTTATATATTATATATATATTATGCTATTTATAAGTGGTTGACTCCAGAGCGAAAATCAATAATTAAATGTATTATTATTTAAATACTTTTAAGGTAGATGGATTATTTGCAATCAAGTAATCTAACCTAACCTACAAACCTAATTTAAAAACTATCTAACATGAATAAACTTCCCTACAATTATACTTTAACCTAATTTTAACGGAGTCCACCACTTATAAATGTCATATATATATATTATTATATTTTATATCTTAATATATATATAATATATATATAATATAATTATATATTTATATAATATATAATATATTATTATATATATATAATATATTCAGCGCTCGGGGTTGGCCCTAATGGCGCACAAACATTTGCAAGCACAAAGCGCATAGGCGCAGCAATTTTTAAAAAGGCGGACTAACAAGGCGACAGCAATATCTCTGGCCTATAGCCGGGCCTATGAACAGGAACAAAGCTTTTTTTAAGCCCTTAAAAAGTTTGAAATAGAAGCAGTGAGAACTTGTATCAATGTCAAAAAAAAAAATGTTTTTTTATATTTTTAATAAATATAACTGCATATATAAGATACATCTATAAATTTTAATATATATAATATATAAATATATTATATACTATAATTAAATTTTTAGCTCTATGTTTATATATATAAAAAATTTTGATAATATATATATAAAAAATAATCAAATCACTTTTAAAAAAAACTATTATTCAAATTTTAGTAGAAATTTTTAATATATTATTATATATATTATAAATTTAATTAATACTTTTAATAATAATTACATAATTATATATGTTTATTTTATATTTAAAACTTCAGTATTTATTAACTACAAATAATGGGCAACTTGGCCTCTGAAAAATTTTCAATATTCTTACTGTCGGTACTTAATCTCACTTAAATAGATTCCTTTCAGAAGGTAATTTCGCATGACAAGATCTAAGAGTGTCAGTTTAACGTGTGTTTTTAATTTTCTTCCTTTTAAAAAAGATTTTTATTTTTATAAAAGCTGGTTTATGATAAACTCATAAAGTTGACTTTGCAGATAAATTTAGCAAACACCACCGGCCGGCGAAAGAGTCGCAGCGCAGAAGGCGCAAAGGGAAATTGGGGCGGGCATAGGCGCTAGGTGCATAGGTGGCGGATAGGCGCAGAGAGACTCAAAAATTATAGGCGTGCCCACTCTGATATACTATCTATATATATAATATATATTATATATTATATATATATTTATGTATATATTATATATATATTATATACATACGTTCATAACTTATGATTGTATGTTTTTGCCTTTTTAAAGTACCGTTATTCATAGCCTAAATTAGAAGATGGAGGTAATTTTACAGGAGGAATAAAGCTTCAAGTAAAGTAGAAAATCTTCGCATAAAACTAACTTTCTATTTCAGATTAAATTATAATTTATATAAGATTTAACATAAAGCCGTTTTAGTTTTGCCTTTGTTTCACGCTGATAAGAAATGGTAATCCAGTTTTAGCACAAAGTTTAATCCGAAGACTGATTGTTTACAAAATTTTGATCAGCTGCTGTTCTGCTGGAGCACGTGGTTTTGGAATAAAGCAAAATAAAAAAATAGCATTGGTTTTTATTACAAAATATTTGATACAACTATTGTGGATGGAGTTTATCGATTGGAAGAAATTAGATGTTTAAAGGTAATTATATTGAATGAAACATTCATCCAATAAAACGGGCCTACGCCGGCAATTTTTTTTGATTATTATCATTTTTTTCGGTTAGCATTTTTTCCTAATTCGGTAAGCCACCGGGAAAGAGCAGACTAACGAATTTAGGAATTACTACTTTCGTTAGCATTTACTGAACTTATTGTGCTACAATTGACATAAACGAACGACTTTTTTAATCGAAAAAATGAAAAAATTTCGTTAGCAAAAGGGCAAATCCGAAAACGCCCATTAGAACTTACAAAACTAGATTGTCGTATGTATTAATAGGATACTTGTATAACTTTTTAATAAATTTATCTAATTGAAAAGTAAAATACGCAATAATTATATTTATGAAAATTGTTTTTTTTTTTTTCCGCTAGTTTATAGGTCTTTACTTCTTCTCTGTTGATTCATTGACATCTTCCCTCTCCTCCTTGCGTCAGACAAAATGTCCATCATCCAAACGGCGCGCCTGAAAAATACACACACATTTTTCCAAAAATGTTATTTTTTATGATCACAAAATTACATCAAAATTTTAGTAAAAAAAAAAAAAAAATATCGTTGATTCGGTAGTGAAAATGATAAATATGATATATCGATATAATTCGTAAAAAATATCATCGATATATTTTCGATACTATGGAAAAAATATCAATATAGATATATTATCGGTCTTCTTGCGGCTCCTGCAGGGTTGCCAAGTATGTCGGTAAGTTGTTTGCATATTTTGGCAATTTTCATAAATTGCTGCTAGAAAAGAAAAAATTTTTTTAGCATCGTTTTTTTGACTAAAATTTGGTAATTTATTTTAGGTTTTTATAACAAATAAATAAAAATCATTTAAATTGTCTTAAAATTTGCATAAGAATCTCCTTTTTGAGCCATTGAAAGTTTTTCAATGTACTGATGATACAGCCTGCCAATTCTCTGATGATTTCTATGAATACCTTTGAGGTGAGCTGTAAATATTCAGAATAAGCACATTGCTTTTCTGTATGTTAATATGTCCGTCCGGTTCATTTGTGCGGTGTAGTTTTAAATGTTTTTGGAGTCGGTATATTATTCATTTGTGTGCATTTGTAAATACACTTTTTTTTTGCTTTTATGATGTATATTTGTCTATTATATATTATTTTAATTTTATATATTCTATAATTATATATTAATTTAATATTTATTTTCTATATTATATATTAATATATATATATTTATAATTTATATATTACTATATTATATATATATTATATTAATATATTATATATATATATATATATATAATTTATATTATATATTTAATATATATACTATATTATATAAATTATTATATATTCTTCAACTCCCAGGTAGGGTTTTCGCCTGTCCGTTTAGACGAATTTTTTCTGATCAGAAGAAGAAGATATGGGGTAACTGACGAGGGGATCCCACTGTAGATGATCACACAAATGTTTAAAATTTAGGATGAAGAATAAATATTAGGCAGCTAATCATTTCCAAAATTCGTAAAATTTGTTAATTCATTCTGATCAGTTTGATTGTTATTTATGCTATTTCTTTAATAATAAAATATTGCTTCTTCGATTTTAGAGTATTAAATTGATAAATAATTAATTGTTAATATATTATAGTATAATGGTATTAAAATATGTATTTAAAATTTAATAGTTTTAATTTCGGGAAAGGGGGAGAAGTTCTAATGTATTCTTCGCGTAAAATTATCCAGCCAAAATTAAAAAGCATAAAAAAATATTAGGCCCTTTTTCATTCAAATTAGTATAATTGAAGGAGAAAATAATGAAAATTTTGTGATTGTAAATAAAATTGTAATTCAAAGTCATATTATATATATATTGTTTTAAATATTTT
>JABUQX010001235.1:5000-7500 GCA_015478945.1 Trachelipus rathkii
CTAACTCAGGGCTGTTAATTGGTACACAACTGTGAAATGTTGTCAGGCAAAGACATCTCTTGTGCTAAAGAAGATGAGCAGTTGTTTGGACTTAATGGTATAGTCCGACTTTAATTTTTGAGGTGTCTTTAGTTTTGAGGTGAGAATTCAAAATATTGCGAAGGCACTTCTCTTCCTTATTGACAAATAGCATTGGAAGTTTTGAAGAAGAAATTTATCGAATTTTTCTGATTATTTTTACTTTCTTTATTATATAATTTTGTAAGGGTTTTATTAATTAAATTTTCAATTGAATATTGTGGATGATCGCAGTTAATTAAATTTTACTTAATGCGGAAAATTTCTTCATCAAAAGTTTTTCAAGTTGAACATAGGTTGTATGCTCTGTAAACTAAAACTTTTCGATAACAGATTCTTTGTAATAGTCGGTGAATAGGATGCCATAAGTTTCATATACCAGACCATTATGCAGTGGGTTTGACACAGTATACCTGTAGATAATTGAGCCGTCAGATTACCATTGAGTTTTGATGTCTAAAAAAACCAGAATAGATTATTTAACAGCTAAGTTTCGTATGTGAATTTTAAGCATGACAACTCTTGAATTCTATTGATGAACTGATGTATATGATCTATGTTCCTAAAAATAGTGAGGGTGTCGTCGACATACCTTATGTAAAATACGGGGTTAAAGTTGTTTGTTTCACGAAGGATTTTGTTTATCCAGATTGGACATATAGAAGTCAGCAAATGTAGGTCCAAGTGGTGAGCCCATCGGCACTCCATCAGTTTGTAGATATATGTTTTATTTAAAATTTAAACGGTGTTGAGTACAACATTAATAAAAGGTTCCTCATATGCTGTTCTGATATATCTGGGGGGAAGGGTAGGTTATTTGAGTGACACCGTTAATAATTATTGTCAATCGTATCAAGAACTGGTACATTTATGAACAAAGATTCTACATCAAGTGAGGCGAATATATTAGTGGCTTCAAGTTTTAAGTTTGATAAATTACATAATGTTTCAAGTTTTTTGATTTAACTATGAAATAGTTATGAATATATGGTCAGAATTCAGTTGAAATATTGAGCAATTTCGTGTGTAACCGTTCCGCACATAGATATTACAGGTCTCAAAGGTGAATTTTTCTGAGTTTTTGTGTATTTTAGGCAACCCAGATATATATATATATATATATATATTATATATATATATATATATATATTATATATATATATTATATATATATATATATATATATATATATATTATATATATATATATATATATTATATATATATATATATATATTATATATAATATATATATCCTGTAATATGCCCAGTTCTTTTATTTTTGTCAGAAATTCTTTTGTTTTTATTTCAAAAGCGATTCTGTTAATGCTATTTAATTATTATTATTATTATTATTATTATTATTTTATTATTATTATTATGATTATTATTATTATTATTATTATTATTATTATTATTATTATTATATTGAAACTGAAAGTTTTAAACTGTTAATTTTATAAGGGCTGTTTTATAATAAAATAAAAATAATTTGCATTATACATTACATTATACATTTTGTTTCCGAAACTGGAAATATATTGTTTGTCATGTGTTGGCGCTGTATCTTTGGTCTTTACGGTACTTTATCGTATAGCATTGGAGATTAGATTCATTGCAAAAAGTGGTATATTTTTTATTCTCAAAAGCAAAGCGAAAAAAAAAATTTGTTGAAACAAAAAAATGTTTTAAACTGTAACTCTGTAAGCACTATATCTGAGTCCGGAGTCGAAATTTTGAATTTGACTGCTGGAGGTCGGAGTCGGAGTCGGAGTCGAAAATTTTTGTCTAGGTGGAGTCGGAGTCGGAGTCGGAAAGTCGAAAATTTTTTATTTAAGTCGAGTCGGAGTAGTGGAGTTGGAGTCCGAAAATCGAAATTGAATTTAAGAGTCGGAGGTCGGAGTCGAGTCGAAATTTAATTTTACGACTCCTGCATGTCCCCCCTTGATATATATTATATATTGTGGTATTATATATATATATATATATATATATATATATATATAATATATATATATATATATATATATATATTATATATAAATAAATTTATATATATTATATTATATATGTATATATATATATAATATATATATGTATGTTTATATATATATATTATATAATATATATATATATATAATATATATATTATATATGAAATATATATTATATATATATATTATATATATATTATATAATATATATATATATATAATATATATATATATATATATATATATATATATAAATATTATATATATAATATATATATATATATATATATATATATATATATTAAAAATATATAATATATTCTTTATATATATATATATATATATATATATATATATATATATATATATATAATCTATAATCTATAACAACTCCCAGGAAGAGCTTTCGCCCTGTCAGTTGGTCCAGCG